>SJYO01007492.1:72165115-72359071 GCA_006410555.1 Capra ibex | reverse complement strand
TGGATCTACAGGTAGTCGTCTACTTACCTATTCTTTCGACACCATGTATATGTGTTACCTCATAAAGAGTCGGTAATTTTTTTATGTAAACTTAGTCAAGATTACTCTACCTACTTTGACCTCGGTTAATATGTCTCACTTCATTCGGTCTTTCTTTTTGGTGGTTATGTCATATGATTGTGTATATATACCTTAAATCCTTCTACCGTTACTNCCTGAGACTCCCTCTCCCTCTCCCACCCTACTAAACCCTCTTACCGTAACTTTGTACATATGATAGTCCATTCTTTACTTAGCGGTCAGATACAGGCTACGTCCTATGTCGTACGAACCCCGACCACGTGCCCCTACTGGGTCTCTCTACAATACCCCTCCCTCTACCCTCCCCCGAAGTACAAACCCTTGCGTACATGTGGGCACCACCTAAGTACAGTTACATACCGTTTTGGTTACGTCATAACATTTCATTTTATTTCATTTTTATTTTTAATTTTTTTTTTTCGTAGTATAACACCGTGGGTTCTTATGTTGTCTATTAGAGTGTAATTTATGTGTGTTTACTTATCTTAAAGATTATTTTTTTTTTTTTCCTTTGCTTTTCGTAGATCTGTTTTTCCCCTGGTAGTCTCAAAGTTTATTGTTACTACAGTCTTTACTGATATTACTCTTCAGACAGTTATATTGTGGTTTAGGTCAAACCTATTCCAACGAAACAAAATCGAACTAAGAGTTACTCGTGAAACGTACATTCTTTCAGTTGAAACAGTACTGGTAACAGGGTTTCCTCGTATAATCTTCTACGTGTTTCTGGATTCGTCGACATTAAGTCCCTTTCTTCATTACATATGAACATCGTCTCGTGTCAACTTCGTGACAGACTTAAGTCTGGTCCCTCTCTGAGGAAGGATGAATACCTAGTCCCTTCGGAAGACCTCCTATACCGTAGTCTTTACCCGAAACTTCCAACTCATGATGATTCTTTTAACTCTAATTTTTCTTCCATAAGGTACGTCTTAATGTCTTTAATTTTATCGACCGTAATTGTTCAATAATATTTCATCTTCGTCTTTTTTTTTACCTCTTCTCTTTGTCACCGTAGTGATACAACAGGAACCGAAGACCCGGCAACCCATGAGTAAGTCTAACCATTCCGTACCACTTCTTAGGTCACCCTACAGAACTATACTTGACACTTTGTTCCCTTTATCCTTCTTTAAGGTTTATTCTACCTTTATCACTAACTCTTTCCCCCCTCTCCAGTTCTCCTCTTTCGATTCTCTTCATTTTTAGTTTACCTCATATTTTATTCTTTAACCTTTCTCTCCTCTTTTATGTTTTTTTGAGTGGTCACGAAGGATTAGGTATTACGTTCCTAGTAGTTTTCGTAATCCCCGTGATAGTGACGGTTACTATAGTTCAAGTACCTTTCTACTACGGGACACTTATAATCTCTCTGTGGATCTACAGTATTATTTGGGTGACGGTTAAAACGAGATAACTAAACGGATGGAATCGTATGTTTGATCCGTACGACGACGACGACGACGACGATTCAGCGAAGTCAGCACAGGTTGAGACACGTTGGGGTATCTGTCGTCGGGTGCTCCGAGGGGGCAAGGACCCTAAGAGGTCCGTTCTTGTGACCTCACCCAACGGTAAAGGAAGAGGTTACGTACTTTCACTTTTCACTTTCACTTAAACGAGTCAGCACAGGCTGAGAATCGCTGGGGTACCTGTCGCTGGGGTACCTGACGCCGGGTGGTCCGAGAAGGTAGGTACCCTAAAAGGTCCGTTCTCACGACTACGCCCCACGGTAACGGAAGAGGCGTTTGATCCATATTCAGAGTAGTTAATAGAAGAAATGGGTGAAATAAGAGTATGAACAACCCTTCCTAAGAAGTAGAGGGGTGTTTCGAGAATATAGACTCACAGGGAGTATAAGGTAAAGACGTAAAGACATTAGTAGAGATAATTAAGGAAGAATTATAGAGAGAGTGAACCAAAAGTGTAGTAGTTTGAAAGAAAACGGGACTGAAGATCCGAGTTCTTAGTGGAAATGTGTGAATTTTTAAGGTAGAATGAATAGAGTCATCTCTTTCCACAGGACCAGAGGATCTGACGATACGAAGTGGGCCGTTCTTTTCGGTCAGTGGAGGAGTCGTAGGTGTACGTACTAGTACACTCCTAGGGTAGTTATAACCGGTCTTGTAATGGAACGAGTCAAGGACCGACGAGGACAAGTGGGGTGTAGGTCTGGTGGTTTTGTCCGAAACCCATCTTCGGTTTCTGTACTGTTCACTCGTTATCGACTGAACTGGGTTCCTACCCCTATGACCAGTCCGTTCGGTGACCAGAGTGACCTTTTCCGTAATTTTTATAAGTATACTCCTGAGATTGTCTGTCAAATACCTGTTTCATAGGTGTAATTATAATTTCAAGGAGATCCTTGAAAACGAGTCGTTGGGGAGAGGGAGAATTTGACAGTGAAGGATTAAAACTTTCCTTACCACCCTTTCTCGTTCTGAATATGTCTTTCTAGAATCTTTTCGCCCAACATGGTTGGAACGGAGACCTCTATGTAGAACGGACGTAGCTCCTCTAGGTTCTCTTTGACCCCTGTTTACAACGACTACTCAAATATGTGACAAAGGAACTACGGAAGTATGACTAACTAATCTAGTGTCTGTGAGACCCGGGGTGAGAATGGGAGACCTCTACCATGGGTACTGTACCAAACCTTTGAGTTCTTTAGACTAGGAACTATTCGACGGACTTTTTTTGGGAAAACATCAAAGGAATCTTACGTCGAGTGTCGGTTGTGAGTAGACATTAAGTTTCCCTAGACCCCCCTCCCTCCTTCTTCTTTCTCTCTAATTACTTCTTTTACTCTTCTTGATATACCCTTGGACTCTGAAAAAATTTTTAACCTCGTTCCTCTACCAAAATATTCACATATTCCCACTCAGTTACTATATAAGTCAGTTCTTGTCCCTTCTCTTCTTAACCACCCTAACCCTTTTCCCGTATTCCCTGTTTACGGTTCTTGTCTCCCAAACTAAACTTATTCAACCTCCCATTTACTATTCACTCCAAGTACCATATCCAAACCCCTCTCACTTCTCCTTGAGTACACTTCTTCCCCTCTCATGTTGTAAGGATCCACGTACTTTACTTAGTATTACCAACAACCTGATACCTGTATCTGAATTCCTTTGACTCATCTTCTTCTCTAGTATCAAATTCCCTCAGTCCGTGTCTCACCCTGTCAACACACGGAGACCCAAATTTCGGTGTCTTCCCTTTGGTAACTTCTTTCTAAAATTTTTCTGTTCTTTTTGTCTTCAGACCCTTTTCGTTCTCACATCCTTTAGAACTTATCAGTTGTAGACCTTATTTGGGGTTCTATGAATATGTACTTCCAAAAATACCACCTTATCTTTTTTATCTTTACTAGGTCCTTTCACAAACAAAGATCCTTCTCTTCTTGGAAGACTTTATTTGGGAATTAACTCACCTAACTTGAATGTAAGTTTAAAGTCAACAGACCGTATTAGAACTTGTCGGGCTCAATTAGGTTGGTTTATCTGTACCTTATCGTCGAGGTCCAGATAGTAGAGGAGTAACGACTTCGACGGGAAACCGGTCCCCATGTCTTTTCAATGACGTGGACAAAGTGAGAGAGTCGACACTCAGAGTCGAGTAGGTCGGTTGGTCTCGGGACTAAGACACAGGGACTCACCAACCGTTTCCACTCCAGACCTATTCTATCTTACTCTATATCAGGACCTGAGGATACTACCATCTACCAGTCCATCAAATACCTTTTCACTCCGTTTATCTTTCCTATCTTCTACCTCTAAGTTGGTCAATTGTCTTTCTCTCTTTTAATGTCAATCGGATTTCTACTGTAAAAGGACTGGGTCCCGGGGTAGAAGGAAACTTTTTCATTTGACCTAGATCTCGGTCCTTACAAGTCTAACATTCGTGAGACCATGGGAATCTTAGGTTTAGGTAGAACCTTTCCAGGCGATGTGAAATTGGTGTAGGTGAACTAATTACTGTCTGTCTGTAAGAATGGCAGATGTAACAGGGACGGACTCTCTTATCGATCGTTTCGTTCCACGTCTTTTTCGTACAGTAAACGTTTACAAAGAGAGAAACGAGAGTTCCTTGGATGGGTAATCATAAAGGTGAGATTGAAGGAAGTTGAACGTCAAGAGGGGTGGTTAGTGACTGATATTATTTTAACGACAAAGTGAGTTGGAACCCGGAGGATGAGTTAGAGAGTAGAGGAGAGTTCGAGACTGGACTCCAATAAGAGACGACAGACTTAAGATCGGTGAGAAGAATGGTGATCGGAAGTAAGACACAAGAAAATGAGTTGACGACACCTGTTTCAACAAACACTGTGACTTTCCAATACAGAGGAGAGGGTCTCCTCTGAAAGTAGAATAGTAAGTTTACTTCTTGTCTTTGACGTGACGAAGGGGTCCAGAACGGACAAAATTGTCTAGTGTAAAGAAGGACAAAGAGGTGAGTTAAGACAAATATAAGGTTGTACAAAGGAGAAGACCCGTAGTTAAGATGAGATGAGGAAAGTTTTTGGGAGTTTCACAAGAGAAAAAGTAAGGGGAGACGAAGAAGGTGTAAAGAGTAATTTTTTTTTTTTTTTAAATGACTGAACAAATATTTGACGTTTTGTACAAAAGAGTCTAGATACAAAAGTGGTATGTTAACATATTTGATATCGGTCAAAAGGTAATATGAATCTCAACTGTAACATTGGTGGGTCTCACATAAGATGGTACTTTATATATTTCTTATTCCGAAGGAGAAAAGCTAAAATGAAGTTAGACATATTACGTCAGATTCAGGTAGGTACAGAGATGTTTACTGGTTTATAACAAGCAAGAATATCAACTCTTTATAAGGTAACTTACATACGTGGTGTAGAAATAGGTAAACGTCTCGTCCTTATCTCTACGTCTACAACTCTTATTCGCATACCTGTATCCCACCCCTTTCCCCATCCTACTTAACCCTCTACACTAACCGTATATATGTAATAATACCGATTTTGTCTATCGATCACCCCTGGACGAGATATCATCTCCCTCGAGTCGAACCACGAGACACCACTGGATTTCACCACCCTTCACACTCATTATATACATACGTTTATCGACTATGTTAACCAACATGTCGTCTTTGATTGTGTTGTAACATTTCGATTATACTTTCACTTTCACTTCAGTGAGTTAGTGCAGGCTGAGAAACGCTGGGGTACCTGACCCCGGATGGTCCGAAGAGGCAGGTACCCTAAGAGGTCCGTTCTTAAGACCTCACCCAATGGTAAAGGAAGAGGTCCGATATGAGGTCAATTTTTTTTTTTCTTCTTCTTCTTCTTCTTCGGAAAGATAACTCAAATTTAAGTATACGAGTGAGTGGTTTTTAATTTTTTTTTTTTTAGTGAGTTGTTTAAAAATCATGGTTCACAAAATCATCCATATTCTTGTATGTCTCCAACTGTTACGTAAGTACGGATAGTTCCTTGATATTTGATACCTTCACATATTTTGGTTTTAATTTTGAGTAGTAATATTGACGGTAAACTAACCGATCTTAAGGTCTATTGTTCGAATAAGTCTTGTTATCAACACACCAAAATCCTTGAATATCGACTATGTTACGATATAAAAGTAATTTGAAAGGGGGTCCCGGATCTCTTTTTTGTATTAAGAGGGTGAGAAAAGATTAACCCAGTCCTGGTACAATGACTCAAGACCAACTACCTTACACGACACGATCTCTACATTCGGAGCAGATCCGGGATGGTGTATTCGACAATTTAAACTAGTAAAACGGTACGTCACGGTCGGACCTCTAGTAGAAAAGGTACACCTTCTCTATGTTCGTTCCTTTCCGAAGGACGAAAGGTACCTCAAACGGTCTTACTTTTTATATAAAACAACATAAATCAGAGATTCCAAGAGTTTATATAAATATTGATGTTATGTTAGATTAATACGAACAGTTATAATATCTCGGGTCTTTGATGATAGGAAAGGATGGAGGACTTAAGTTTAGGTTTACTCTATTTCTATCTCTCGTAAACTATATATCTAGTTTAACAGTTGAAGTGAAGACTATTTAGAAGATCTACTAAAGGGAATTGACATACTAGGTTCATTACAACGACCATAACTTTTGGTTCACTTCATCTGACTAAATGCGAATATTTACCTAATAAACACAGGGGAGATTTGAGTGTACAACTTTGGGGATGGGGGTTCCACCAATATGAACCTCTACTACTGAGATTCTTTCATTGATCTCAATTTACTCCAGAATTCTCACCCCAGAATATACTTTTCTGTGTCACTCAAGTGAGAAGGAGTAAAGAGGGAGAGAGAGAGACAGAGAGGAGTGTATGTGTCTCATTTCCAGTAAACTTCTGTATAGTCCTTCCACCGATAGATGTTCTTTCGGTCTTTTTCTCGGAAGTGTTCTTTAGTTCAAGAGAACATAACGATAAGAGTTCTTGACACTCTTTCATACAGACACCAACTTCGGTGGGTCCGACACACAAAAGCAGACGTCGGGTCCGTTCGATTATGTGAATGGATCAGGTTCTTCACAATCTTTCGGAGATTCGTTGGGGAGGGGTTCCCAGACCAGTTCCGTTCCCTACCTCCTCCTCTGGTCTTAACTGTGAACACTCTCGTCGAACTGAGGTCTCCGTTTTCTGTCCTTCTTCGACAACTCTGTATAGTGTTGGGTCAAAGAGCGGATCTGAGTGGTCACTCGATTAAGATAAAGGATAAAAGTATCCTTTCTTATCCTGACTCTTTTCTTTGTTTTTGTATAAATTCCTAAAGAGGAAGTCTCCTTAATCTTCCACAGTAGGTTGAGGTACTATTATTATAAGTAAGTTAGTAGATTTGTCTTTTGATCATTACGTGTGACAAACGTTTGGAGAGAGAGGACTGACTGAGGAGTGTCAATGATGACGTAAAGACAGGTATTAGACATTTTAGACGGAGAAATAGAGATTGGGATGATAGTAAATCAGGAACGAAAGTAGTACATACTGGGTCCAGTAACGGTATTAGGGAATAGACCTGTTACGTTAGGTTTAGGAGAGGGAGAGACAAGTCTAAAGACTAAGTCTCAACGATACATTTTACGTGTAGACTAGAATAGTTTGAGTATTAATTTTATAAAGCTAACGGAAGTACTTTTTATTAGGTTTGAGGATGCATACGGTCATAATATGTGTTTCCGAGTATAAAATTATATAGTAAGGGGTTCCTTTTCCAACCTCCTTCACCTTCTTCATCCTAAACGGTCTTCCCTTTGTCTGATAAACATGGTCACTTGTTAATACTTGTCTCTAGGTTCTCGGACTTTTAGAGGTTATCCCTCTCTTTCTCTACCAATACATCCGGGAGATCTATGTGTACCAGGGGTCTCTTATTGGACTCTACCGACCTTGTAGAGGACTAATCTTAGGTCGGACAGACTCCCGGGACCGAAAGGACCCCCACAGTCACGAGAAGGAGACAGTGGTTGGAAGGGGTCCGAGGGAGAAGAGTGGGATAACCACGAGTTCAATGTCTATACGAATGTGAGTGGAAACGGACCCGAGAATGGACCGGGAGGTGGTTTGAGTGCAGTCACTCAAGGGGGGGTCTCTAGTGACAGGAGTCGTGAGGTGACAGTATACAGGTGGGGTGTCACAGTGTGAGATGAGGTAGTAGGGGAGAGACGGTCGTCTTTGGAGTGGGAGACGGGTGAAGGGACGAGTTCTTTTGGGTGAAAGAGTCTCGGTGTACGGAAAGGGACTTGAAAGTAAAGGGGTAGTCGTGAAGAAGTACACTAAGAGAGGGGAAGGACCGAGGGTCGTCGTCAGAGACGAAGACAAGACCCGGGAGGACGGAGAGTGTAGACGTCGTCACTCTTCTCAGGGTAGGACTCTAGATCCTATTTAGGGAATGATCTTACGTAACTAATGACAGAACCCGGAATCAAAGAGGGTGACATTTTACTAACTTGATTTTATTAAAATATAAGAGGTCAAGACAAAGTCAAAATTGTAAAAAACTGAACCAGACACAAGTATAAGTAAAAATACATGTATAAGAAAAGGAAGAGACGGAGGACCAGGAGTAAAGAATGAATGAAATAATACTGAGGTATTACAAGAGACAAATGGAAATTAGACTCAGGGATCCCAGGGTAGAGATAAAATAGTCACGAGGAGGGATTAGAGGAATAGGTAAGAAAGAGTTGAGACGGGTGGTGGAGCCAATTTAAAATTTCGGATCTCATAAAGGTGTAGTGAACTGGGAAGTTAAAGATACGAATTTATACACGTACTGTTCATTCTACGAAAGAAACGTTCTAACTTCGGTCCTTTCTTGTTGTTGTTGTTTTTAGATGATATTTTTACATCTATAAGACCTATTTGATATTAAAATGTTTAATAAATATGTTGTATACGAGTGGAGTATTCTAATTTCTTTAACAGGTCTTTTGTTAGTTTACTCTGTAACTTTTAACCTCGATCTTTACTTGTAATTGTGAACCTGAAGGGTCCTACAACAGTTCCCTACTAAGGGTTCCGAAACCGATGTTAACGGTATGTTTACTCTATTTCAGAACTCTGGAGGTTTTTTTCTATGTTTAACCCGTACTCTGAAAGATAATGTAGGAGTAATTTTTACCTGGTCTTTTTTTTTTAGGTGGGATGATTTGTCCTTCTATTTTTCTTTAGAACACCAATGGAATACGAGACCGATCTTTAAAAAATTTAATAAGAATCTTTTTTGTACTAACGTCCAAAAGGAAGTGTACTTAAATTACAACTGATTATAAGTGAGTTAAACCTTACGGGTTGAGTCCTTTAATTATAATCATTAACCAAGATCCATTCTTTCCTACTTATCTCACGTCTCTTAAAAATACTGTCACTTTTAAGACAAATGTTATAATTTACTTCCTATGTAAATAGGTTTGGGTACGTTATATGTTATGGTTCTCTCTGAAGACCCCATTCGATACCTGAAACCCACTAATACTACACAGTTACATCTAATAGAAACCAATTTTTTTTTACACGGTATACCTTTCACTACAACTACTACCACTCCTATACTGATACACCCTCGTTTAACATATGAAAGGAAAGTTAAAAGAACATTGGGATTTTTGACGAGATTTTGTATCAGAATTTTGTTTAAAATTTTAAATGTAACCATCGTTATTTAGCACTTTGGTTTTTCCTCAAGAAGATTTGTTAGCTATTTTTTCTTTTTGTTTAGACTAGTTAAATACGATGTCTGTCTGACCTACTAGAAAAGTACAAAGGACCTCTTTTACTACATTGTTTAACGACAGTATTCTCCGTTAGTTTTTCGTACGTCGATTTGTACATCCCCTATATGATAATCTCCATACAGATACAATTAAAGTTTTAATAGAATAAAAAGACCTATTATATAAAGACCATAAACAGTTGAAAAATTTTTTGACTTCAAATGACAGTAAAGAGAGTACAGAATATTCATAATCTATAGAATGTTGGTGTTGTTTCTTTACCGAGATTCCACCAGTGAACCGTCTTCGTTTTTGTGTTCCTTTTAAGATCCCTAGGTGTCTATTATGTCAGAAGAAAACAGATTATGTCCATTACGAACGAAACATGTGAAAGTTATAATTGATTTTATGTTTAAAATCAATTGTTCCAAAAAAATTTATTGTGGTTAAGGGGTTGTCGTACCGAGTTTAAAGTCAATGGTGTAATATAATTTACATTTATTTCATGTTTCGATGATTAAAAATCAAGGTACTTAGTGATACCTTTATTGTTCGTACGTTAGTTATTGATTACTATAGTGACTGTTTAGTGTTGGGAAGTGTTTCAAATAGTAACTGACAATAAGAAAAGGTACTTGTCTATAGTTTCCCATATGAACTAACAGAGGAATATAAAGTTATTATTTAAGACACTGTGAAATTTACTTATTATTATTTTGTTACTTAACTGGTTGTTTCCATTTTTACTTTTACGACCTTTACTCTAAACTTGACTTACAATTTCTTCAGTAACTTCTTTATCGACCGGACTCCTTCTACCTATAACGGTGACCAACTCTTTAATACGTATACTTTGATCTATCTCCTTGAATAGTTGTATTTACTCCTCTTACCAAAAATATTTTAACTACTTCCACAGAGTCTACTTCAATACGGACGTCTTTTGAAGTCAAAATTCCTTTAAAGTCTCTATGAGGGGTTTTGACTTTTGTTCATATTTTACAACCTTGGACTAAGTTTGAATCTTTCTTAATACTTTTATGTTGTTCCGTATCTTTTTATAAAATATTTAATATACTATTCTTATTTCATTCGTGCCCAGTTTGGTGACAACCATTTAAAAATGTTTCTTAATTTTGTCAGTAAGACCTACAATTCAAAAATTGAGACATCTGTAATGAAACGGTTGTTTCCAGGCAGATCAGTTCTGATACCAAAAAGGTCACCAGTATATACCTACACTCTCAACCTGATATTTCTTTCGACTCGTGGTCTCTTAACTATGAAAACTTGACACCACAACCTCTTTTGAGAACTCTCAGGGAACCTGACGTTCCTCTAGGTTGTTCAGGTAGGATTTCCTCTAGTTGGGACCCATAAGAAACCTTCCTGACTACAACTTCGACTTTGAGGTTATGAAACCGGTGGAGTACTCTTCTCAACTGAGTAACCTTTTCTGGGACTACGACCCTCCCTAACCCCCGTCCTCCTCTTCCCCTGCTGGCTCCTACTCTACCGACCTACCGTGGTGGCTGAGTTACCTGTACTCAAACTCACTTGAGGCCCTCAACCACTACCTGTCCCTCCGGACCGCACGACGTCAAGTACCCCAGCGTTTCTCAGCCTGTGCTAACTCGTTGACTTTACTTGACTTGACTTGACTATCCAAAATACAGTAGTTCAAGAATAAAAGGAAACAGAAATCTTTGAAAAACTTAAAGAAAAAATAAAGTAACCAACAAATCTACGTAAAACAAATCACAGGTGTATGAACACAAAAACATCCCTAAGAAAAACATCAACTAAGGATTAGAGTATCGTAACACTAGTTAATAAAAATATCGTTAGTCTTTTCTAGGAACTATACTAAAGTCAAAAGAATCGAAATGACTTCAAACAAAGTACCGGTTCGTACACTAGTCAGGACCTCTTACAAGGTACACGAGAACTCTTCTTTCACATAAGACGACAAAAATCTACCTTACGAGTTATTTATACTCATCTCAGATAAATAAGATTATACGGGAAATTCCGGACATAGAGGAAAGACAGACCTACGACACAGATAATTACCTGTTTCGTACAATTACAGAAGGTGATAATAACACAATGACAGTTAAAGAGGAAAATCCAGACAATTATAAACGGAGTATATAACACCACGTGGATACGACCCCTCTATATATAATCGTCAACGATATAGAAGAAGAACCTAACTAAGGAACTAGTAATATGTCACAGTAAAAAAACAGAGCACATTATCAGAAATAAAATTTCTGATAAAATAGATCCATAACGATGAGGTCGAAAGAAAACTAAAGGTAAATGTACCTTATAGAAAAAGATAGGGGAGTGAAAGTCAGCCAAACAAAGAGATCTAGACTTCACCCAGAGAAATACATATATCCGGAACACAAACATAGGTAAGTCAGCCAGATACTTAAAACCAACTTCATAGATTAGGTGAATATAAATTCCACTAATAGTTATTCATACAAAAATAACGGTCAAACTACCGACAAAACATAAACAAAAACATCCAGAAAAAAGATGGAATGAGAAATCAAGAGAAGACGACGTTAAACTACTGGTAGAAACCACAACGTAAACCTAAGGAAAAAGAAAAAACACAAACAGATAATATCTAAAAACTAAACATCAATGGTACTCCAAAATTGTATCATCGGGGTCTCCGGGGGTAAATAAAATACATGTGTGTGTGTGTGTGTGTGTGTATACCAACAAAATTCAATGACTAGAGAATTAAAGTTCACGTAAAGTTTGTAGGACGTAAACATGGGAGGGAAGAGTGTGAATGACCAAATTTATAAACACACATCTACTAAAAGACAGAAATGACATACAAACGGAAAAGGTCACTCTAAAGAGTAAAGTACCGATAAAACAAAGATTAACACCGGAAAAGAAAAGACGAATATCTACAAGAAAATCGTAACCAACATTTCGAACAAACCGCCACGGTTTAAGAAAATTTAAAACGTACATACGAAAGACATACGAAAATGAAAGAGACATTTTAGACTTACTCTCAGAACAACATATCTCATAAAAATAAACATCCTATCACAAGGAAAGTAGAGTAAAACAGATTTAAAGATGAACATAAAACTATAGACACCTTCCAATCAATACAAAGAACTGGACCCTCTTCACCGGAAGATATCGTCTACGTAATATACAAGGTATTCATGAGATGGGAGAGTAGTGGGTTCCCGGTCCGTGGTCGACTACGGTTCCTTTGAAGACTAGACACAAGTGTCTTGAACCAAGACGTCCAACGACCAAACATCCCCAAAACAAAGACTACAGACGGGGTTCCCCACACTCCGACCAGATCTGTGAAAGCGTCCAAAGGACTACCCTCCCTGACCACGGATGGGTAACCACTTAGTTCGACTCAGAAACGGGAGACCACCCGTCCCGACGTAGTTCGTCGTTCCGATCTTCACAGTACCCGAGTCCTTCAGATATTCGTCGGACAGACGACTACCTACTTCGACACATGGAGAGTATAACCAACAAACCGGACTCTGTAGAGTCGTTACTTTGGATATCCGACAACCCACCCCGGTTCAGAATTGCGGTTTTACCACCGAAGGTCCTTTCGAGTGTTTACTTATAAGAAGTCATGGAGGTGGTGGTCACAGAAACAGGGGCGTGACCCGGTGTCGACGGGGGTGGAGGGGTACTCTGGGAGATTTTGGTCAACCGTCAAGACCGGACCCGGGGATATTTCAGTGACGGAAAAGGGAACCCAGGACCATACGTACTCTGGAACGTACGTGGGAAGTTCTCATTTCAAAGACAAAGGGGTCAGGATACCTCGTGGACGTAAGTTCGGGGTGATCGGAAGTTTTGGTTTAGGAGACCTCAGAGAAGGAGGGTTCCGGTCTAGAGGTCCGACCCGTAGGACTACGCCTTGAATTGTGAAAGAGAGGACGTCCTCTTGAAGACACTATATTAACAAGAGGTCCAACATCCAAAAGGTGAACCCCTTGCACCGTAAACTAATACAGTGGTCCTACAGGAGAGATGGTAAAATAACCCAAAGAAGAAAATACAAAAACCTATATCTTATATAGAAAACCATGCAAACCATCAGAAAAAATGACTACCAACAAGTCGTCAATCAACATTAAGACCACACGAGGACTGTCCTCTACTTGAGTTCCAGTAAAATGAGACGGTAGAACAATTCCATGGTGACTCTCCGTCTATAAATGTAACTGGTAATTTACAACTTATAAGTCAAAGGTGTTATCTGGAACCATCTGTCTTCCGTCGGACCCATCCCTTTAGTCGTAGTCGTTTCGTGAATCTGTACTTTGTTGTATCGTTCTGATTCCTACTATAAAGTATATAATTAAATAAGAAGTAAAAGTGTTATTAAAAAAGAGATATCAATGTTGTTTCCAAGGTCTTCGGAAACAATTAAGAAAGGACGTAACTTGAATAAGAAGATTTGATGTCCATGGTTGGAGGGTAAAATAAGTTTTACTCACCATTTTAAAATGAGGTTGAAAGACATATAGAATATCTAGAAGAAACCAAAAACACACATTCAATTTGGAGGGATCATCTAAGTTACATCTTTTTAATGAAAAACATGAAATCTAAATAGAGTCTCTTTACTTAATAATTTATAAAGTGAGATAGTAAAAGGTTCTTCAAATGATACTAAAGAAAAAAGTTTAATTAATTTAAAAATTAACCTCTTATTAATGAAATGTTATGACACCACCAAATACGGTATGGATCTGTACTTAGTCGGTACCCATGTCTACATTTATCGTTAAAGTATATTTAAAGTCTACTACTAATGTAAACGAAGGAACGGAATCTTTTAAATATCTATTTTTACTCGAATATATGTCTATTGTACCCACGATAACAGTTTTAAAAATAAATGAGAATCGTTCTTTATTTATTACGTATACAGTTATATTACTTTTTTTCATTTCTCAATATCCATTTGGAAAGTATTTGGTTTTCATAATTGAAATTTAACTATAAATCGATTGTAGGACCTAATCAATCCTAGTTTAAACTGAGGTTCATTGTCTTTTAATTTTACCTCCTTTATAGAGATTTTTTCTATGTCTATAATTTTTTTTTTTTTTTCTATTTAAAGAGAACACTTTTCTGATCTTCATTCGTCAAGTCCAAACAATACAGTAAAGTAAGAGTGCCTCAACCAAGGTCAAAGGAGAAAACGAAACTCCAGGGGGGGTCAGGGGCCATAAAAACAAAACGAAACAAAACAAAACAGGAAATGGTACGAACTAGGAGTGAGGTTTCCGTTAGGGTAAGAGACTTTACCTACGGTCTCCAGGTAAATAGTTTGGGTATAATACGACTGTCATTTCTCTTTCCTTTTTCGATTCGTGTGAGTGGTGGGAGGTTATGAAGTCTAGGGAAGTGTTTTCAACAGTTTAGCGTAACTAAACTCTCGTGTCAGTGTATTGGTGTTGGTTAATTTTTCCACGATTCTCTATATTAAAATAAGACGGGTCGATTACTAATTCGTCAACTAAATAAGACCTCCTTCACGTTTTATCTAAAGTTCTTTTTAAGTCGCCAAAAACGGTATATCGTGGTAAACCGTTAAGTTGACAGTTAAATCCCTGTATTCAATTATCAAAGTGAATTTATCCAGTAGACCTATATCCAGTGAAAAAGTTTCTGGTACTTACAAAATGAATCCTGTGAAATCTAGTTTTAATTCCAAGTAAGAGTAAAATTTATAAAGGGAAAGAGTTAAAGACAGATCATAAGAGAGACTTCACATTAACCGACACGTAACCCTTACCTGTCTCGACATTCATCCGGTTGTTCACGGAAATATAATCTCGTCTCGGTTTAATATAGAACTCTTCTTAGAACCAGGAACGATGTTCATGATGGTTTGAGGACCCTCGTTTGAACTCTAAGTTTGTTGTCCGGCACTCACTAGAGGTTTTCAATGTTCTTTAACGGTTAACGTTTAAGGTGGATGTTGAGGTGACTAATTTCAATGACGAGACGTAAATAGTCTAATATATTTTGACAGTATGTATACCACATATAATGTCATTGTTAGATTTTCAGAGACAACGACTTTCTAAGTTTAATCAAGTTGTATTTTTTATAAATACCTTGTGAATATCAGATGAGTAAAGACATCCAATACATTCTAGAAGATAACTTAAAAGGTCTCGTAGTTTCTTAACGCGTCCACTTGGTCTAGGATACACGACGTATCTCAATAAAAGGGGTAAATTAAAAATTACATAAAATCTGACTGTACGATTGGGATGAAACTCTGATGTTTGGTTGTCCGGACACTTGGAGTACTTTAAATCACTTTCTTGAAAGGATTCTTGTAACAAGGGACTTGGTTTGTCAAAGAAGAGATGCCTTTGACTACTTTCTTTAAAGGAACCCCGGAGTCCTGGTCCTTCTCGACACAGAAATGACTTGTGTATAAACAGACAAAGAAGATCCGAGACACTGATGCATTAACTAGTCAGAATGAGTCGTGCATCAGGTGACTATTAGGTACTGGGTGTATCTCGGACACGTGTCACACGGTACTGTGAAAGAAAATATTCAATTAGGAAGAACCCCAATCGAACAAAATGACCGGTGTATAAGGGAACCTAAGATAAAGGTATAATATCGACTATATGAAAACTATAATACACGTACAAAATATTCGTTAAAAATTAATAAAAATCTCGATTGTTCAATTACACTTAAATTCATCATACTAAACCTCTGGACTTTTAAGGTCATAATTTATCGACTTCGAAACAAAATTAGAGATGACGGTGGTTCACCATTTTATATCTTTACATAGGGATAGATCTCGGAAACACTTTCACACTTTCACGATCGACGAGTCAGTACAGGATGAGAAACGGTGGGGTGCCTGAGATCGGACGATTCGAGGAGACAGGTACTTTAAGAGGTCCGTTCTTATGACCGCACCCATAAGTAAGTGAGGTGGTCCCCTAGAAGGGTTGGGTCCCAAGCTTGAGTCCAGAGGTCGTAACCGTCCACCCAAGAAATAGTAGACTCGATGGTTCCTTCGGGGTAAATATCTGAAATTACTAACGTTTTTGGAATTGTAAAATTTAGTCTCTCGGAACTCCAACGTCTATAAAGTTATGAAAAGAATCTATATTTTCATAAAATAACGTATCAAAACGATATTTTGATACGTTTAATAACGTACTTCACTTCACTTCACTTCACTTCAGTGAGTCAGCACAGGTTGAGAAATGCTAGGGTACCTGAGATGGTCCGAAGAGACAGGTACCTTAAGAGGTCCGTTCTTATGACCTCACCCAACGGTAAAGAAAGAGGTCCCCTATAAGGGTTGGGTCCCTAGCTTGGGTCCAGAGGACGTAACGTCCGTCTGTGAAATGACAGACTCGGTGGTCCCTCAAACGATATTTTGATTGTTGTAACGTATCCAAACACAAACAAAAGGGATAATTTTATGACGGATAATACTTTGGGTAATAGGATTAAGTTTTACACCACGACCTCTCCTGAGAACCCTATAGGGACTGGTCGTTCCTCTAGTTTAGCATTTCCTTTAGTTGAGACTTATAAGTAACCTTCCCGACTACCACTTCTATTTCGAGGTTATGAAACCGGTGGACTACGTTTCTCGGGTGAGCAACCTTTTCTAGGACTGAGGCCTTTTCTAACTTCCGTTTTTGTTTTCGCCCGTTGTCTCTTACTCTACCAACTTACCGTAGTGGTTGAGTTACCTGTACTCAAACTCGTTTGAGGTCCTCTACCACTTCCTGTCCCTCCGGACCGTACGACGTCAAGTACCCCAGTGTTTCTCAGTCTGTGTTGAATCTTTGACTTGTCGTTTAGGTTTAAGTCAGAGATAAGATATGTCATAGTAATTTGTAAAAGGTTGACAACAAAACAACACAACATAAAACGGAAATCTTAGTAATCGCGTAACAACTTAATAAGAGGTAAATACCAAGTACCTATAGTAAATCAGAATCGTCTGAAAGAGATATTTACCGAACTAAATAACTGAATAGGGGTAAGAGAAGAGAAGGGGTGTAAGAATGACATAATAGGAAGACAAAGATATACAATAATATTTTACACTACGACAAAGACTACTTTCGTTAACATTTGTTGTGTTGGTCTATCCTTTTATATCGTACAAATAACGAACCTTCTTAATTATAACCATTTTACTGGTGTGATGGGTTTCGTAACGTGTCAAAGTTACGTTAGAGATATTTCATGGTTACCGTAAAAAAGTACTTTGATCTTGTTTATTAAAGTTCATACTTTTGTAGTCAGTCAAGTCAAGCCAAGTCAGTGAGTCGGTACAGGTTGAGAAACGTCGGGGTACTTAGTGTGGTGTTTTCTGGAGTTTATTGGTTTTGTCAGAACTGTTTCTCGACCTCCATAAATACAAGGAACTAAAGTACTTCACTTTCACTTTCATAGTCAGTGAGTTAACACAGGTTGAGAAACGTTGGTACACCTGACATACAGCTGACGGTCCGAGGAGACAGGAACCCTAAAAGATCCGTTCTTATGACCTCACCCAACGGTAAAGGAAGAGGTCCCCTAAAAGGGTTGGGTCTCTAACTTGGGGTTAGAGGATGTAACGTCCGTCTAAGAAATGACAGACTCAGTGGTATTCTTCGTGAGAACTGAAGTCTTATGTAATGTTTCGATACCATTAGTTTTGTTATGTTATAACTGTGTTTTCCTCTGTGTATCTAGTTACCGTGTCTTATCTCTGGGGTCTTAATTTGGGTACCAGTTAATTAGATGATGTTTCCTTCGTTCTTATATGTTATTCCTTTTCCGTCAGAGATATTATTCACCACGAACCTTTCGACTTATTTACATTTTTTTTTCCTTAATCTTATAACAGACTGTAGTATGTGTTTTTATTTTACCTTATTCTGGATTTATACTCTGATTTTGGATATTTTGAGGATCTTCTTTTTGTCCGACTTGAGAAACTGTATTTGACATCGTTATAAAGGAAACAAAACATTCTGTTACCTGGATTAATTTGTTTTCAAAAACGTGCCTTGTCCTTTGGTACCTGTTTTACTTTTCTGTTGAATGGAATTTACCCTTGTGAATAAACGTTTACTGTACTGGGTCACTTCCCAATTAGTCTTATATATTTGTCAAGTATGTTGAGTTATAGTAATTTTTATTTGTTGGGTCAAATGTTTTTTTTATCCTTCTTCTGGATTTGTCTATAAAAAGGGGTTTTCTGTATGTTTGATCGTTCCGTTTTTAAAAGTCGAGTCTTGTGTCACCACTAGAAAGAGAGGGGGTGATGAAATACGAGTTAAACAAGGACTACGTTTTATTCACGAATTATTAATAAACAACTTAACTAGTTACTTAGGATTTTATTGACTTCAGAGAGGTACCTATAGAGTTGAGTGTGACGGTTAAACGAGTAATCAGTATTTCTCAGATAGAAGTGATAAGTGGTTAAGACGTACACGAATAAATAGATAGACGATTTTAAATAAAAATTACGAGTTCATTTATGAGTGTCACGAAAGTGTCAGTAAGTATCTACACACGTCTCACCATGCTTTATAGTTCCACTGAGAGACGTAAAAATAAAGTCAAGAGTTTGACATTTGTATACGAAAGGTGGTAGATGAATCGGGTGTAAAGGACACATAGATACGAGAAACTATCACTACAACGACAAATTTTATCAGGATTCCGTTTCACAACTTCACAACAGACCACAAGGATTCGTGTCTTTCCAACCCTGTACAGAATACTTCTTTTGTGTGTTCATCTATTTCAAAATAAGTTCACGCGTAATATCCTAACACTCGGTACTCAAGTCACAATTACTTAGTTGTCACGTTATTTAGGTCCTTTTGTCTTTCTTTAAATGACTAAACATTCACCTCGGTGAGGTCTTTCGCAACTTCATTGTAGATGTTACAATACTACTTCGATGACTTCTCTACCACTTTCTCGATCTAAACACCTAAGCACTCCACACTGACCAAAACAAACAAAGGAAAAAAGAAACAAAAATTTTCATATCACCTTCCGTGTCACCATACCGACTTTCAGTTTCTGTAAATACTATCACAATGGGTTCTGGTTCTTTTCTAATTTGTGAAGAACCGACCATAAAATAGTAATTCTTTATGACATATATTAATTATCTAATACAACTTTATATATATATATATATATACGTCTTAGCGTGTATTTCGATACATAAATAATCAACTGATTTTTACAATGGTCTTCGAGTAACCTTGACTTGAAATGTAAACGGGATCTTCGTTACCGAGTTAAAAGTGATTTAGTCGTAAAGGGCATTTAAATTGTGTTGTAGTACTTATTGTTCTTGTACAAAATGCATTAGAGGAACGGAATTAGAGTGAAGTCAGGACTCCTAGTTATGAGAACAAGAAAAACGAACTGAAAAGAAAAGAGAAGTCCCTTTATGAGGGTGGTCATGAAGAGTCCGTAGTGAGTGTATTCACGAGGACCTTAAATTTCCGTTGATACTTGGGGAAGACTAAAACGATTTTACGTTTAATACTAAGTACTTCAGATTCTTCTCTAGGTTCTGGGTTATAAATATTGTTAAAAGTTCCACTATTAAGACCAAGAGTAGGTACTTGGTGGAACTTTTATTCCCAGATATAAGACGGAGGGAGAAAAACAAATCTTATGAACCTCGTTGTAAAGTAGGGTTATCCAGACATCTCAATTTATTAATCTTAACAGTCTCCGTTTTGAGACAAAGAGGAGTCCTCGAGTCTCTTTAGTGATTCCTTGATCTTTTTAGACTTTAAAGAACCAGTTCACTCTTCCTGAAATCAGTCTTCTCGTAGTTTACAGAGTTGATGGTGTTTCTATCGTCCTTTCTTTAACTACAAATTTTCCGATATTTTAACTTTATTTAAATTGTATCTAAAAATGTCTCTTGTATAGTGTGTGTCCATTCTGTAAAACGGTTCCTACGTATATCATTTTGTACACTTGAAACAAGAGTTCTCGAATTTTTAATCTTCCCCCTTTCTCTTGATCTGTCACCGGTGTTTCCTAGACTTCACTCCTCCTCCAAATGGTGTCAAGACAATTGAAAACGACCCTTAAGTCTGTTCCGTCTCTGTCGAAGGTGACCACTTAGTCCTTTCCGGGAAACCTACTTCACTGTAGACTTTATTCGGATTACTAGGTGAGTGTAAACTTATGTACTTCCTATAATCCTGACACAAGGTAAGTCTTGAATTTAATACTTAAAAATTCAGAGTTTGGATCCAATCTTGTCGTTTAGGACGTTTTAATGTAAACAATAACGAATATAATTGTTGACTAGTAAGTCGTCTTTTTTTCGTCGTAGATTTCTTCAACATGTTTCTCTCACCTTTCTGGTAGTAGTGGCTCAAGATAAATCTACACAAGACCCAAGGACCCGACAACCCTAGAGTAAGGTTTCCCTCTTCACACAAACTTCCAAATGTCGTTCAGGACTACTCTTCTCTCTAACTTCAGTAAGATGTACTCCACCTCCACTCTTTACTCCCCGTTCTTCCTTTCCCCGACCCTCCTCTTCTTACTCTCCTCTCTCTCTTTTTGTCCACCCGTCTGTACACCCTTGACCCCCCCTTCCAGTCTGTATTTCTTGAGTGGTCGAGAAGGATTCGGTTTTCCGTTCCGGTCGGTCCTCCTGGTCCCTGTGTTAGTGACGGTTCTACTGGGTCGGTCCCCTCGACACGACTAGACACCCGCCCCACGTGTGCTCTCACAGAAGAGTTGGGGTGGGTGACAAAACGACGTAAAGGTACGAAAAGGAAACAATAAGTTCACAGACGGAGTTGTTAGAGGAAGAATGGGATAAAGGAGAGAATAGGGAGGAATCTCTACTGAGGTAGATCGGAGGAAGGATAATAGATACACCGAGAGTACAAGTTGAGGGTATAAAGAATAAAAATAAGGAAAACCCAGACCTGATGGATCTTAGGGGTCAAAAAGTGGACCGAGAAATCAGACGAACTCCCGGTGGATAAGGGTAGGGTCGCCCCGGGGTCAAAAAGGAGTGGGGTCATCTCCTACTACAGGACCGGAGGATCTGACGACACGGAGTGTGCCGTTGAGTCCGGTCTACGGAGTGACCGAAGGTGTAAGTCCCTTTGGGCTTCTATGGTGCAGGGTAGTCGCAATCCGTTCTGCAGTGAAGAGACTCACGGGACAACGAGGACGAGTCGGGCGTAGGTGTAGTGGGTTTACCCGAAACCCATCTTCGGTCTCTGTACTGTTTGGTCGCAGTCCTCCGGTCCCGGTCCTGACCCCGGACCCCTCTCGGTCCGGAGACCAGCGTGACGCCTCCTGTCCCTTCTACCAGTCTACTCCTGAGGTTACGTCTAAGTCCAAGTTTCAAAGTACAGTCAAATCTACCTGTGTGAAAAGGGTGACAATCGTTAGACAGTTGGCTATAGGGGAGGGGGTGAACCGAGAAACAATCGTTCTACTCTTCCACACTAAAAATATTGTCTTTTAAACACCTCCTTCCCACGTCGAGACTGGAACAGAGACCTCTATACGGAAAGGACGTAGCTCTTCTGAGTTCTCCTTTGCACCCGTCCACAGTGACTCGTCGAACACATAATAAAGGACCCACGGAACCATGTTTAACTTATCACGCGTCTGTTTGAATCGGGATAAAGGTGGGAGACCTCTCCCATGGGTATTTAAAAAGACCTTCGAATCCTTCAGACTAGGAACTATTGGCTGAGCGTGTTTCGGATGACTCCGTAGAGACTACACGTAGAGTGTCGGTGGACGATGGACGTCAAGTTTCCCTAGACCCCTTCTTTTCAAGAGTTAATCTTCTTTCTTCCTCATTCTTTTTATTTTACTCATTGATTTTCTACTATCTTCGTATTCCCTCCTAAAATCTTTTAAACTCCCTTATCTCGTTTTAAATCAAACTAATCTCCAAGTCTCTAACCTTAGACCATCATCAACCTCTACGTCTTTCTCCACTTACTGTACTCCCCGTTTCATAAACTTCTTCCGTAACATTTGATACACCCATTTTTTTATTCTTTCCTGAATCACACTCTCTAAACCCTAATATTATTACATCCTATTCATCTTGTGACATCCAATGTGACTTATATGTCTGACTAGCGATTTCGCTAACTTACCCCCTATTTTAGTGTGAAATTATTCACTTAATTCCTTACTCCTTCTACTCTCACAGACGATTCCGAGGCTTAACTACCTCCGACGAATAATCTCTTTATTCTTTGAGTGACTTTGTGTGTGTGTGTGTGTGTGTGTGTGTAGTATTGAACATAGTATAGGGGTTGGGGGTACCTCCCTTGACTTGAATGTAAGTTCAACGGTAACTGACCGTACCAACATTTCACGGACTGGTTCAGATTACTTCTTACATACTTCATACAAAAGGTGAAGATAGTTGAGGAGTAGTGACTTCAACGGAAACCTGGTTCCTACGTCCATTTACTGACACAGTCTCAACAAAAGGGTCCGTACTCAGACGTTGAGTAGGTCGGTTCGACTCGGGTCTGAAACACATTTCTTAGCCGATATTTTACTACTCTAGGCTTACTAAGCCTTCCACTAACCGAGGACCTTTAGACCCTTTTCTTGTTTCTCTTACTCTTCCCTGTAACCCTTCCTCTCTTTTGTCTCTTTCTTTCCACGGTTTCTCTCCTTTGAGTCTTAAATCCCCTTTTCGTTCTATGGAGTCGTTTGTAAACCGACGGGGTCCCTGAGTTTGTATCATCTGTTGGAAGTTTTCTCGGTACCTGGACCTCAGTCACTATGACCTTACTTTGATCCGACTATCAGAGAGCCAACTCCTTTGGTGAGGTATGTGTGTATGTATGGTGTGTAAGTGTGTGTGGTCGAGTTTGTCCACCTACACGGACGGACGTACGTACGTGTGTGTGTGTGCGTGTGTGCATGTGTGTATGTACAGAAAAACTTGTCTTAAGAATGGTAAGAGTAACAATGGTGTACCCTCTTCTCAGTCTTCGTTACGTCAAACGTCTTTGTCGTAGAGTAAACGTCTACAAGAAAGAGAGTCTTTACAGTCAGAAACTAAAGACAAGATTTGTTTGGATGGGGTGTTATGGAGATAAGACTGAAGGAAGAGGATGGTTGTCCGTTTTGAAGGGAAATCAGTTGTAGACTTTTTTCTTTTTAGACGAGGAAGGGATTTGGGACCCGGTGGATGAGTCTGTGAGTAATGGGAAGGTCCAGACTGACAGGAGAGACTGAAGGTCGAAGAGAAGGACAGGGGTCTAAGGTAGGACAAGTGAAAGGGGACTAGATTGACGATACCTGGTTCGAAATATACCGTGACTTTTCAGTTACCTATCTTCAGTGAAAAGGGGAGTAAGTATATTATTTTGGCACTTTGATTTACAGAAGGATCGCTGGATCGATTACAAGAGTACGGGGACGAGAAGAGACAGTATGTCAGGAGGAAAACGGAAAAACTTATAGAAGAGTTGATAAGAGAAGGAGAAAGAATGGGAGTGGGGCGGAGTAAGTGTAGAGACTGAAGAATAACCAACGAAATAATCGAAAAAGTCGTAAAGAATACTAACGAAACTTTTTTGTCATATTTGACCGTGGTTAAGTAGTAAGAATCCCTTCTTAGCTCATACGTCTGTCATTTGTTGGTTACCAACGATCCCCGATCCGTCATCCTCTGTTTCTCAACATCGTCAACATAAGAATCCCGTCACTTTGACATGACTTTGTATGACAGTACCACCTATATACAGTAATGTACAAACAGGTTTGGGTATCTTATATGTGGCGGAAACAACATGAAACCACTATTACTACATTGAATCCTTAAAACCGACTATTACGACACAGTCACATCCAAGTAGTTAACATTGTTTGCATAGTCAGACCACCCCCTACGACTACCGGCCCTTCCGTCACGGACACACCCCCGTCTTCGATATACCATCGGACACTAAAGATGAGTTAAAAAGACACTTGGATTTTGACGAGAGATGTGTAACAGAAATTTTTTTACAAAAGATCATAAATTTCAGTTAATTTATACATAAAAGTTATCTTGTATGTCCTTCTGGTATTGAATATTCGTCATCACACTCATGACACTCTACTTTTCACTAGTGTGACACTATTCCTAAGAATATCAGAGTGTAAAGATTTCCTCTTCTATCTTTAAATTGTAATTGACTTAGAGGAGCGTCATGGTTCGAAACTAGTCCGTGGAAACAGTACGTGGGACTCAAAAGGTTTATTGAGTAATTCAGATCATACGTTATTAACTCCAGGGTATACAAAGATCTATACTAGAGGAAAATCTAAACTGATTTTCTTTACGAGATTAGAGCAGTATGTAGTTGCACTTAGGAGGTGTCCATATGTGCACAAGGGGTGGGACTTGGAGGGAGGCGGATTGATTAATTGGAGGTTAATTTTATTATTTAAAATATAAAATTTTTTTCTTTACGAGACTAGACGAACGGGGATCGGTCTTTTGAAGTCTAAGAGTTTCTATTGATTACTCAACTCAGTCAAAGTCTTCACAAAGACTGGTGAAAATTCGTCAAGTCAGATACTCACTAACGTCCTGAAGACTTCTCTGTGTCTTGATTTGGAGTAACCCCTAAAAATCGGAAAACAACTTAAGAAGTTTCTTGATAAAAAAGAGTATCTAAATTCTCAATAGAGAAACCAGGATAATCCATGATCTACACGTTACTATTACGACTATTATTATTTTTAGTCTTTTCAACTCAAAATAAGAATATCGTGAAGAATAGACGGTCGTCCTTCATAGAGATAAGAGGGTTGTTGGAATTTCATCCATAATAATTGAAAAAGTCAAAATTTTTACTCCCTTTTTCCCCAAACGATTTGAGTTGATTTAAAATGTTGACGACTAAACATCTCAATCTTAAATTTGGGTTCCAAAAGACTGACGTACAAGAAGATATCATAATAGTTGTGACTTTTTAACGTGAACTCCAAGGTTGAAAAGTCATGTGAGTCTCAGTACTCTGTATTCATCGTATGTACCGATACCCATACTCTCTTCGTCTCTACTTGAGTGTCCGTCCACTAGGGTTGACTAGAAAAAAAAAAAAAAAAAGAATTCTCCTTTACGACAAGAAGGATTTTTTTTTTTTTACTATACAAAATTTACAAGACTTTCTCGTTTATTCACACTGTTATGTCTTGTGTGGGGAGAAGAAAACCTCCACTCGACAGAGAACCCCGTATATAACTAGAATGAAAAGGAAACGAAAAAAGTGTGAGGTATCTGAAAAAGGGGAATTCATGTTCATTCCTTTGATATAAGAACAAAGAAATACGACAATAGGACCTATAGTCTTGTTTTTTTAGTAAATAATATGAAGTGTTTTAATTTCTATTTTATTTAGTTAGTATTTTAATCTAAAAATTAGTATTTAATTTCGAGGTATAAAATGTATATATAAAATTTTTAAAATAGATCATAAAAGTGACATTTGTGAAAAAGACGTTCATCAAAGTGGTGTGTTGTTCAACAAGTATTGGTTAAACCCGTAATTTCTATTTTTTGATATTAAGTGGTGTCAGAGGTTATCGTAATTAATAGCTAAGAAATCGATTAAATCTATTTTACCGAACAAGAACTCACGACACAAAAAGTTTATATAGTTCATTTAAACTTCAACCTTCGTTTTCTTATTCTAAAGAGAACAGAGTTTTTTGATTGGTATACTAAGAACTACTTATACAAAGAACTTTTACTATTAATAAAAAACGATAAAATATCACCTCTTGTACCACATCTGTCTTAAAACCACAAACTGTGTCTTAGATCGACTCTATTAAACCACTTTATAATCCTGACCTGTATACTACCTTTTAAATTTATATTAGATCTATATACGAAGGTTGATATACGTGAAGTATACAACTATTCTTTGTCGACGTAGGGAGGAGACAAACAAAATGAAGGTCCCTTTAACTTTCACTGAATACCGTCTCTATATATATATATATATATATATATATATATAGTATTTGTTGAACGTAGGTCATAATCTAGGACTCAGGAATTATAACTGAAACTCTTTCCTTTATAGTGACGAGGGAGATTCCATATGGGATTATGTTGATATTGATACTTCGATGTGGTCAAACAAAAGTTTATAAAAACATAAAAATGAGAAGTGTTACTTTATAAAAATGTTAAAATAATTAAAAAGTATAAAGTAATAGAAGAAAAATAGAAAAAGTGATACAAGAAAAGAATACCGTTTTAACAGAATACGGTTAATCAACACGTCATTTTGACGAACACCGTTTCTAAGAAGACCGTTTTTTTGGATCTTAGATTTTTTATATATGTCGAGTCCTTTCCACGCACTGGGTGAAACCCACTCTCAATCACCGTCTTGGAGCTAATTTCGAGCCGGGAGGACTGAGGGCGAGATGTAGGTGTCCCGGAGGATACTTGTACCCCTTATCTACATGAAGACGTACCGAGTCCGTCTCGACACTCCGACCATAGAGGGTGTCCGGACCCCTTTCCCGATGATCCTCTTGACAAACGATCTCGACGAAAAAAACGTAGGACGAGACGTAAAAGTACAAGGGTTAACCATAATTAACTCCCTCCGTACTCCTCTTTCGACTCCGGAGGGGTTTCGAGGGACGAGGAGTTGAGTCCGTTTCTCTCCGGGGACGTGTCTTTTACTATTAGTGACTTCAAACTATTAGTGATTTCAACTCCAAGACGAAGTAATTCCTCCGTGTCGGAGAGGACCCTCGTCCAGGGACCTGAGTGGGAAACCAAAGGGGTCGATTTGATTTGTCGAACAACCTGAAGAACAATTGTTTGCACAATCGTGTAACGAGACAAGGGGACTCAACGAGTCTTCTTTTCAAAACACCTTCCTAAAGGAATCGACGTATCTAGACTAAGAGTACGAAGGGATACCATATAGAACCATAAGGTCCAGGATGTTTGTTCCCCAACCCCGTCATTACTAAGTCACCACCTGATTTCGAGGAGGTGAACTCGTTTCCCTCGACCTTCCTGTTCGGACCCGACTGATTCCTTTACCTTCAAGTCATAGTGACGGACTCTAGATTCACTCTTCTTCCTCTTTTAGACTGAACAAAATCTATTTTACGAGTTTCTAAAGGTCCGAATAGAACATGACAGTCGGGAGATTCGTCTCCACAGGTCCGTCAGACCTGAAGTGAAGTATATGTCTTAAGGATGTCTGGGGTACGGTACCATGTCGAGAAAGTATAAGTGATTCGTGATAGTGTGAAGTCGTCGTGGAGGGGTGACTCCGTTCTGTCCTGTCCTGTGTACAATAATAAGACAAAAAGCTCATCTTCGGACCACAAGATTTTCAGATGGACTTCGTCTCTGACTGAAGTGACCATCCCCCTAAAGATCAGGAATAATCACTGTCCGCTTTACTGTAAGTTTTAACGAAATACGAAGTCGGGTAACTCTGGTTCGTAGTCATTAAATAACCCAACCGGTTTTTCAACCAAATTATAAAAAGGTTTTCTACAATGTCCTTCTGGGTTTACTTGTAAAACAAGGTGTGTTATTAAACTATACAAATACAAATGTTGGTCGTTAAATTATCATTATCGTTATTATGATAAATAACTTAATCATAGGTAGATCTTACCTACCTCTCTTTCCGTATGTTCTCCTGTATTTACCCAATGTATCAATCTCTAGTATCCAAGTCTTTTACAATTTTAAGTGGTAATAAGACTAAAATGAAAGTAACTTGACACCGAAGACCTAGATGATTCTCTAATTAGGAACCTGAGAATTTCATGGGTCAAAAGATACACTTTGTCGTCTTTGTCTTCTAAGTAATGACATAGTCCCCAGAGTCTAAGGTAGGATTAAAGTGGTAGACGAGACGGGGAGTGGTAACCATCTTCAAAAATCAATTCAATGTATCAATAAGACAGGAACCAAGGACCAGGAGTTAGGTATACGACTGATCAGAACAACTGAGAAAACTACTCCCATGACTTAATATGATGGACAAGTCTTATATGGGAACAGATATAAACTGTGTTCATTCGTCCATAGGACCTTACTCCTTACGAGAAAGGAAGAAGTGCAATCAGGTCGTTAAAGACACATCGGGATCGTTCTTCGTGTGGGTCGTAAGAACTTTATAGTTTTTTCTGTGGTTCTTTAGTAGAGATTAGGATATAAAAGTTTGTTTTTATATCGTAATTTTATACAAATGATAAGATCTACCTATGATTAATAACTTGGGTAACAGAGATGGATATGACATAATCAGGAAATATATTTTACAGGGGAAGGAAGGGGGAGTGATTACATGTTTGTGATCTAGGTAGTAAAAACGACACTAGAGTCCGATCACCCTAGGAGTCAGAGGAGTCTTTACATTTAAACGTATAAGTGATATCACCCGTAGGTCATCTATCATAATAACCATAGTGATGATTAAACACCCACCATTTGTATACCATCTATATATCTTAGATGGTATATGTTTTGTTTCATCTTTTGTCCGACTTTATCTTTCACCTTTACCCCTCTGGGTTTCGGGACCGGTGAGGGACACGGGACGGGAGATGGGACAAAGGTGTCGTTCAAGGAGACGACTCTACTGAGTCAAGACGAAAGAGTGAAAAAGTCTACTCTCTTGATTCCCGCTTCCTCCACTGTACTCGATGGTTTCCACTTGTCGAGCAATCCCTGATTCCGTTCTGACCTCGAACGTCTGTGTCCGGTAAGACACCGAGTCCTTATAAAAATATTTTTACAAAGATTGACACGAATACATTTTTACTTTAATCTTTTCAAGGACTTGCACTCAAGTTGGGGTCTAGGTGAGATCACTTGACCCACTGGAACCGTTTGAAGGAGTCGGAAGAAGACAGGAAGACGGTTTACTCTCATTCCTCACTCATTGACGGGTGTGAGGAAGGACGAATCGTTCAAAACAATGTACTAACGTTGAGAAGAATTTATTTCGTCCTAGACTTGATGTAAGTCTACCTTTTCTAGACTTATAGGTCGTGTCTCTCCTTTTCCAAAACCAGGTTTAAAGTCAAAAAGATGAAAAACTGATATACTAGGACCTGTTCTTTTCTGTCATTGATGAGAGATTGGAGTTAAAACAGAAAATTTTTTAGACGTTGTTTCCCAGGATTTCCAGTCTACTTTACTGTGTACAACTTACAAGTTGTGAATTAAATCCGTCTCCGACTCGTCAAATCACCAATCTTGTACCTTAACAAGATTGGACAGACTGACCCTTATAATTAAGATTTTGAAAGAACGACACCCTTGAATGGGTGGTGTAAATTGAAGGGTCACTGAGTCAAAGGATTAGACATGTTACTCCCCTTATTATCTTGGAATCCGTGATATATTTACAATTTAGTCCTGAAGGGAGTATCGAGTCAACCATTACTTAGACGGACGTTACGTGTTCTGTTCCCAAACTGGGGACCCAGTCCTTCTAACGGACCTTTTCTTTTACCGTTGGGTAAGGTTATAAGAACGGACCTCTTAAGGTACCTGTCTCCTCGGACCTTCCGATATCAGGTACTCCAACGTTCTCAACCTGTACTGATTGATTTGGTGGTGGTGGTTTGCAATTGAGTGACAGTGAAGTTTCTAAAGGTTATATGTAAAGACGTCACCCTTAAAGAAAGGAATTCTTACGAATCAAATTGTACGAAGTGTTTGTTAAGTTCACTTTGTAGAAGAAAACTGGATTAACACGTTTTATTTGAAACGTACTACATTCCGCACGAGGGTCGAAAGTACTTCAGATGTGATAAAGGGATTTAATTTTTAAGTCATGAGTAAAGGTGACCGGATTATTCAGATGATGAAAAAAAATTCCACTCTTTTATAGAAAAAAACTCCATATCACGTGTATTTTATAATATAATCAAAGTCCATATGTCGTATTACCCGAAGGGACCACCGAGTCTACCATTTGTTAGGTGGATATTACTCCCTCTGGACCCAAATAAGGGACACAACCTTTCTAGGAGACCTCCTCCCGTACCGTTGGGTGAGGTTGTAAGAACGGACCTCTTAGGGGTACCCGTCTCCTCGGACCCGATGTCAGGTGGTGCAACGTGTCTGAGTCTGTACTGATTCGTCGATTCGTATCGTGTCGTATGTGGTATTACTAATCTGGAAAAACACAATTCACTTACTAGTGGTGTTATTCTGATTAATGTAGGTAATCATATACTCTTTTATATAAATACAACAAGAAATCAGTGTTTAAGTGCAGGCTGAGACGTCGGGGTGTCTGACATCTTACGACCCGAGACGTAAGAGATGACAGAGGGGTTTAAACGAATTTAAGTACAGGTAACTCAACCATTACAATAGATTGACAAGGTAGGAGACGTCGGGGGAAGGGGAAAACGGAAGTAAGAAATGGTCTTAGTCCCAGAAGAGGTTTCTTACCCGAGAAGTATAGTTCATCGGTTTGATAACCTATAAGTCAAAGTAGTTGTCACGAAGGTTACTTATAAGTCCCAACCAAAGGAAATCCTAACTGACGAACCTAGAGGAACATCAGGTCCCCTGAGAGTTCTCGGAAGATGTCGTGGTGTCAAGTTTTCGTAGGTAAAAAGTCGTACGTCTGAAGAAGTACGAGAGTGTAGACATGTACTGATGACTGTTTTGGTATCGAAACTCATATGTCTGAAAACAAACATTTCACTACAGAGACGAAAAATTATACGACGGATCCAAACGGTATAGAAAGGAAAGTTCCTCGACGACGACGACGACGACGATTCAGCGAAGTCAGTACAGACTGAGACACGCTGGGGTATCTGCTGTCGGGTGATCCGAGGGGACAGGGACCCTAAGAGGTCCGTTCTTGTGACCTCACCCAACGGTAAAGGAAGAGGTTACGTACTTTCACTTTTCACTTTCACTTCAGTGACTCAGCGCAGGTTGAGGGTCGCTGGGGTACCTGACGTCGGGTGGTCCGAGGAGGTAGGTACCCTAAAAGGTCCGTTCTCATGACCTCACCCCACGGTAACGGAAGAGGAAAAGTTCCTCGTTTGTAGCAATTAAAGTACCGACGTCAGTGGTAGACGTCATTAAAACCTTGGGTTCGTTCATTTTAGACAGGGACGAAGGTGAAAAGGGGAAGATAAACGTACCTCACTACCCTAGGCTACGGTACTAGAATCAAAAAATTTCCAACTCAAAGTCCAGTCGACACCCCTTTAATTGTTCTACCGCGGTCAGTCAGAGAGATCGTGGTGTGAGAGTTGTCACAGAGTGGAGTAAAAGACCTTGGTTACTAAAGTGTGTCAATACATCGTCGACTCTAGTGAATCTCGTTACGTGTACGTCCAGTCCTTCATGAGTGAACCGGTACCCGATGAAAACAAGACACTCATATATATTCAAAGTGGATCTTTTCGAGAAGGTCTACAAGAACTTGAAGTCCTACAAGTTTGACTAAATCTTTTCCGTCTCCTTTCTCTCTAGTTTAACGGTTGTAGACAACTTAGTATCTTTTTCGTTCTCGTAAGTCTTTTAGTAGACAAAGATGAAGTAATTGATACGATTTTGGAAACTAACACATCTAGTATCGTTCTACACCTTTTAAGAATTTCTCGACCCTTATGGTCTTGTGGAATGGAGGGAGGACTCTTTAGACATACGTCCAGTTCTTCGTCGTCAATCTTGTACCTTGTTGCCTAACCAAGTTTAGTCCTTTCCTCATATACTTCGGAGATATTTCAGTGGGACCAATAAATGAAGATGTCTCATGTAGTACTTTTTACAGTCCGACCTACTTCGTGTTCGACCTTATTTCAAACGGCTCTTTTTCTAGTTTTTGGAGTCTATACGTCTACTGTGTTGGAATACCGTCTTTCGTTTTACTTTGGGTTCTGGGAGAACTACTTCCACTTTCTCCTCTCACTTTTTCGACGGAATTTTAAGTTGTAAGTTCTTTGTTTCTAGTACCGTAGAACAGGGTAGTGAAGTATAGTTTATCTTCCCCTTTGTTACCTTTATCACTGTCTGAAATAAAAGATCCCGAGGTTTTAGTGACGTCTACCACTGACGTCGGTACTTTAATTTACTACGAACGAGGAACCTTCTTTTCGATACTGGTTAGATCTGTCGTATAATTTTTCGTCTCTGTAATGAAACGGTCGTTTGGAGACAAATCAGTTTCAACGCCAAAAAGGTCATCAGTACATACCTACACTCTCAACCTGGTATTTCTTCCGACTCGTGACTTCTTAACTACGAAAACTTGACACCACAACTGTTTCTGAAAAGTCTCAGGGAACCAAACGTTCCTCTTGTTAGGTTTTCCTTTGGTTATGACTCACAAGTAACCTTCATAACTACGATTTCGACTTCGAGGTTATGAAACCGGTGGACTACTCTTCTCGGATGAGAAAGTGTTTCTGGGACTACGACCCTTTCTGACTTCCGTCCTCTTCCCCTGGTGTCTACTACTCTACCAACCTACCGTAGTTACTGAGTTACCTGTACTCAAACTCGTTCAAGACCCTCTGCCAATTCCTGTCCCTTCGGACCGTACGATGTGAGGTACACCAACGTTTCTCAGCATGTCCTGACTCTCTAACTTGTTATTCCTTTTTGGGACTTCAAAATACAACACAATACAATATAGACGTCGATGTTGACGACACGGTCGGTCCTCTCTTATTTGTACAACATCAAGGATACCGAGGAGCGTAAAAGAAGGTCGGAGAATTGAACGGGGAACGGATGGTACCCAAGTCACTTGACACACGTGTCATCTGTGTAGCTCTGTTGACTGCGACACTTGTCTTAGTCGTTACGTGGTCGAAAAAGCGAGAGGAGAAAGTGGGAGTTATTCTCCGGTAGATCAGGGAGAAGTGAAGGACGGTAATCGTACCATAGTAGAAGTGTACAATGTAGTAACTATAAACAAAACCGTTAGAACTAAGGTCGAACACTAAGTAGGTTTGACCGGAAGACTTACTACATGAGACGTATATTCAATTTATTCGTTCCACTGCTATATGTCGGAAGTGTACGAGGAAAAGGTTAAAACTTGGTCAGCAAAGAAGGTACGGGTCAAGATTAACAATGAATAACTAGTCGTATGTACAAAGAGTCCTCTATCTATACCACCAGACTATGAGGGTACAGAAATTCTTAAAAGGTGTCAAACAACATTAGACCGTCTTTCACTTCTCCTTGATTTTTCGGAGAACTACTTTCACTTTCTTCTCTCACTTTTTCAACCGAATTTCGAGTTGTAAGTCTTTTACTTCTAGTACCGTAAACCAGTGTAGTGAAGTACCCTTTATCTACCCCTTTGTCACCTTTGTCACAGTCTGAAATAAAACCCCCCGAGGTGTTAGTGACGTCCACCACTAACGTCGGTACTTTAATTTTCTACGAATGAGGAACCTTCCTTTCAATACTGGTTGGATCTATCGTATAAGTTTTCATCTCTGCAATGAAACGGTTTTTTCCAGACAGATCAGTTCCGATACCAAAAAGGTCACCAGTAAATACATACACTCTCAACCTGACACTTCTTTCGACTCGTGACTTCTTAACTACAAAAACGTGACACCACAACCTCTTCTGAGAACTCTCAGGGTACCTGACGTTCCTCTAGGTTGGTCAGGTAAGATTTCCTCTAGTTAGGACCCAAAAGTAACCTTCCTGACTACGACTTCGACTTTGAGGTTATGAAACCGGTGGAGTACGCTTCTCAACTGAGTAACCTTTTCTGAGACTACGACCCTCCCTAACCCCAGTCCTCCTCTTCCCCTGCTGCCCTACTCTACAGACCTACCGTAGTGGCTGAGCTACCTGTACTCAAACTCACTTGAGGCCCTCAGTCACTACCTGTCCCTCCGGACCGCACGACGCGAAGTACCCCAGCGTCTCAGCCTGTGCTGACTCACTGACTTGACTATCTGACTGTGTCAGTTTCCGAAATCACATCAGTTACTTCACCTTCATCTATAAAAAGACCTTGAGGGAACGAAAAAGATACTAGCTTACCTACAACCATTAAACCAGAGACCAAGGAGACAGAGAAACTTTGGGTCGAACATGTAGACTTTCAAGAACAAAGTACATGACGACTTCGGATCGAACTTCCAAAAACTCGTATTGGAACGATCTTTACTTTACTCGTGTCAACATGTCATCAAACTTGTGAGAAACCTGAACGGAAAGAAACCCTAACCCTACCTTTGACTGTAAAGGGTCAGGACACCGGTAAAGACTCAAAAGGTTAAAACGACTGTACAACTCACATCGTAAAATCGTCGTCGTAGAAAATCTTAGAATTTATTAATTTTAGGATAAATTAAAGATACCTTAAGGTAGTGGAGGTGATCGAAACAAGTATCATTACGAAGGACTCCGGGTGAACTGAAGTGTGAAGTCCTACAGACCGAGATCCACTCACTGTTAAAACACTAATAGGTCCAGCAATTTCCTGAAGGGAGTATCGAGTCAAGCATATCTTAGACGGAAGTGACGTGCTCTAGGAGCAAGTAAGGACCCAGCCCTTCTAGGTGACCTCTTCCCTATCCGATGGGTGAGGTCCTAAGAATCCAAAGGGAACACCGAGTCGACCATTTCTTAGATGAACGTGACGTCTTCTGGACCCAAGTTAGGGACCCAACCCTTCTAAGGGACCTCTTCCCTTTCGGATGTGTGAGGTCATGAACGGACCTCTTAAGGTACCTGACGTATCAGGTACCCCAACGTCTCAGTCTGTACTGAGTCACTGAAAGTAAACGTTCTAAAAGAACATATCTAGATTTGGAGAAGAGAAGATAATCCACCATTGTTAAAGACAGGAATTAACAAGGGTAGGAAAGTACTTTACAAGGGAACTGTAGAGGTTTAAAGAATTTCTTTAGAGATCAGAAAGGGTAAGATAACAAAAAGAGATAAAGAAAAGTAACAAGTAAATTCTTTCGGAAGTATAGATAGGAACGATAAAAGACCTTGAGAAGTAAATGAACCCATATAGAAAGGGAGAGAGGGAACAGAAAACGTAGAACAGAAAGAAAGGAGTCGATAAACATTTCGGAAGAGTCTGAAACGGAAGAACGTGAAGAAAATTAAACCCTACCAAAACCGGTGACACAGAACACGTTACAAAGTACGGAGACAGGTGTCAAGAAGTCCGTGAGGTAGTCTAGATTAGGGAACTGAGATGTGTGGTAGATCTGACATATCATATTTCCTAAACTAAATCCAGTATGGACTTACCAGATAAACAAAAGGGAAGAAGGAAGTTAAATTCGGACTTAAAAAGTAATTCCTCGAGTGTTAGACTCGGTGTCAGTCGAAGTCCAGACGAACATATAAATATTCATTATTATCAAATACAATGATACCACGTCGGTGTTATCAATTTACAGAAAAAAAAATTTAATAAAATATAACTTCAACAATTAATTGTTATAACACAATCACAATCACATGTCGTTTTAATCAGTCAATACGTAAATGTATATAGAGAAGAAAAAGTTTAATAAAAGGATAAATCCAATAATATCTCATCACTTGTCTCTTAAGGTACACGATGTATCATCCAGGAACCACCAATAGATGAAATTTATCTCATCACACACGTAAAGTCAGGGTTTGAGGTTATACAAAGAAGGGGGTTGGGGAACGGGGAACAGTAAGAGATTCTGACACTCAGACGTAGACAAAACATTTATTCACAGAACGTAGTAAAAGAATCTAAGGTGTATACTCGTTATAGTGTAATATAACAGAAACAGACCAAATGAAGTGAATTATACTTTTAGAGAGTCAGGTAGGTACAACGATGTTTACCGTGATAAAGTATGAAAAAATTACCGACTCGTGAAATAGTAACGTATTTATTTGGTGTAGTAGAAATAGGTTAGTGGACAGTCATCTATAAATTCATTGAAGGTAGAGTCAACAACATTTATTACGACTTAATTGTAATCCTACGTACATAGAAAAGTTTAATACCAAAAGAAGACTTATTTATAGGTCTTCATCCTAATGTCTTGACATACCATCGAGATAAAAGTCAAAATTTTCTTGGAGGTACGACAAAATGTATCATCGACATGGTCAAACGTAAGAGTGGTTGTGTATCCTATTGAAGAAAAGAGGTGTAGGATGAGTCGTAAATAATAAACACCTGATAACCTACTACCAGTAAGACTGACCACTCCACTATATATGGAGTGACATAAATAAACTTAAAGAGATCGTTAAGTTTATTAAAGGGTAATAATCATTACGACTCACAGAAAAGTACACAGCAAACCGGGAAGGTATGTGATAGACGGAAGAAACCTCTTTACAGATAAATCTAGAAGACAGGTAAAAAGTTTACCCAACAAACAAAGAAACCATAATTCGATATACTCGATAAACGTATCAAACCTCCAATTTGGGACACCCAGTGTAGTAAACGTTTATAAAAGGGGATAAGACATCCGACAGAAAAGTAAAATAAAATAAAATAAAATAAAAACGACACGTTTTCGAAAATACAAATTAATTTAGGAAAAACAAATGAAACAGAAATAAATGTACAGAGATCCTCTGTCTAGGTTCTTCTATGACGACTTTAAATGTCGTCTCACAAGACGGATATAATAGGAGATACTCAAAATATAATAGATCAGAATATAAGTCCAGAAATTATGTAAAACTCAAATAAAAAACACTCACAATCTCTTACGAGATTAAAGTAAAAAATTGCACATCGAAGGTTCAAAGAGCGGGTTTTGAATAATTTCTCTGGCAGAAAAGAGTTAATATACAGAAAGGAGGAAGTAGCGTCTAATTAACTGGTACCCACGTACCCAAATAAAGACCTGAAAGGTGGAATAAATTAACTGGATATACTAAAACACGGTTATGGTATGACAAAACTACTGACATCGGAACATCATATCAGACTTCAGTCCCGCCGACTAAGGAGGTCGAGGGAAAAATAAAGAATTCTAACAAAACCGATAAGTTCCAGAAAACACAAAGGGATGTTTGAATTATAAAAAACAAAACCTTATTAGGTAACCGTTAAACTATACCTAACGTAACTTAGACATCTAACGGAACCTATCATATCAATAAAGTTGTTATAAATAATAAGTTTAGATTCATATAGAAATATATATGACATAGAAAGATAGACAAGTACAGTAGAAACTAAAGAAAGTAGTCGTAGTATATCAAGAACCTCATGTCCAGAAAACAGTGGAATCCATTCAAATTCCAAGGATTCATAAAATAAGAAAAACTATACTACCATTCACCCTAACCAATTAAAGAGAAAGAGTAGAAAGTAAAAGTCGTATATCCTCACGATCTTTAAAGATACGTAATTAAAACATAGGACGTTAAAGTGGTTCAAAAAACTACTCGAGATCATGAAAAGACCTCTTCCGTTACCGTGGGGTGAGGTCATGAGAACCGACCTTTTAGGGTACCTACCTCCTCGGACCACCCGACGGTAGGTACCCCACCACTTCTCAGTCTGTGCTGACTCACTGCAGTGAAAGTGAAAAGTGAAAGTACGTAACCTCTTCCTTTACCGTTGGGTGAGGTCACAAGGACGGACCTCTTAGGGTCTCTGTCCCCTCGAACCACCCGACGGTAGATACCCCAGCGTGTCCCAACCTGTGCTGACTTCGCTGAATCGTCGTCGTCTTGAAAAGACGATCACAAAAATCTTAAAAGATAAATATCATACAGTAGACGTTTCACTGTCAAAACGAAGAAGAAAAGTGAAACCTAAGGGAAGGCAAGAAAAAGAAGTGACGAACGATTATGGTCCTCAAGTTTTTGATGCTTATTTTCACCACTCTCACCTTAAGGAATGGAACAAGGACTAGTATCTCCTTTACGAAATTCGGACAGTGACAACTCATACTATAATCGATATACGAACAGTATAGACCGGAAATGATACGACTCCACAAAGGAGATACGGGTAAAGGACTTTGTCGAAAAAAAAAAAAAATTAGTATTTATCCACAACCTAAAACAGTTTCGAAAAAGACGTAGATAACTCTACGGTACTAAAAAAAAAATTAAATTTACAATTAATAAATAAAAAGTGTCGTGACCCAGAAGTAACGACGTACTCCCGAAAGAAATCAACACTACTCACTTCCGATGAGAGATCAACGTCACACACCCGAAGAGTGACGTCACCGAAGACAACAACGTCTCGTACCTAAAGATCCGTACACCCGAGTCAACAACATCACGTACCCACATCATCAACATCGATCGCCCGAGATCTCGTTCCGGAGTCATAAATACCGTGTACCAAATCAACGTACACCTTAGAAGGACCTTGTCCTTAACTTGGGCACAGGGGACGTAACAGTCCTCCTAAGAATTGACGATCTGGTGGTCCCTTCATATTAGTATATTAAAAATGAGGAGTCAACCAATCACACCCCCGAAGGTAACACCGAGTCGACCATTTCTTAGGTGGACGTCACGTCCTCTGGACCCAAACTAGGGACCCAACCCTAGGTGTCTCTTCCCTTGAGGTTATAGGACCGGACTTCTTAAGGTACCTGACATATCAGATACCCCAACGTTTCTCAACCTGCACTGACTTACTGAAAGTGAAGTGAAAACGATTACACCACATAGTGTGACTAAATCTCAATGACTTCTTACAAACGTAGTGAACCTACTAAGGATAAACTAGTATCACAGACTAAGAAAATTATATAACATTTTAAACCGAATGATCATAAAACACCTCTTCAAAACGTAGACACCAATAATTACTACCACCACCAACAAATCAGTGATTCATCATACCCTGAGCATGCTGGGATACCTGGTATCGGACGGTCTGAGGAGACAGGTACCCTAAAAGGTCCGTTCTGATGACCTCATCCAACAGTAGAGGAAGAGGTCCCAATATATAATTACTATAACCGGATCCTAAAGGAAAAACACACCCACATACCATATACATAGACCAAAACTATAGTCTCACTAACAACGGAGTCTTACTCAAATCCTCACAAGGAAGGAGAATCTAAAAAGTTTTGTCGCAATCTTCTTATCTACAATTGAGAAAAGATTTACAAAATATCTTAAAAGGACACTTTGGTAGACTAGGACCTGAAAACAAGTAACCTTCAAAAATTTAGTGACAAAGTTAAAGTCATGAACACTAAACAGAAAAGTATAAAAGACAAAGAGAGACAAACCCAGAACCTTCCAACATAGAAGGATTCTTAAACAGGTAAAAAAGGTCCAACATGTTGAACAACCGATATCAACGAACACCATTATAACATCAGAGTTTTAGGAAAGATAAAGACACCATAGGTAACATTGAATAGGAAAAACACTGATTGTAACTAAACTCAGGAGAGGTAAAAGAACTAGTCAGACCCATTTTCAAATAATTGAAACAAATAGAAAAGTTTCTTGACTGAATCAAAGTAATTATAAAAGATGACAAAAGAAGTAGAGATAAAGTAAATAAAGACAAGATTAGAAGTATTAAAGCAAGGAAGACGATTGAATCCCAAACCAAACAAGAAGAAAGAGATCCATGAAGTCCTCATTTCAATTGAACAAACAAACCCAAAAAAAGAACAAAGGACTCCATTCTAACATAACGATATTAGAAGGGAGAATCTTGACAGAAAAGACTCAGGGTATCCAAAACCTAACAGTACGAAAACTAAAATAGACAGACATCCATGAAAAAAAGGGGGGAGAAACTAAAGAAGTCACTAGGTAACGTACAAATCACCGGTTAACAAATCGAGGTGGACACACACACAAAATCATAAAAAGAAACATCGACTAAAGATTAGAGTAGAGTCTCACAACACCAGTCTTTTTTTTATGAACTATACTAAAGTTAAAAGAATTTAAATACTTTCGAACGAAAAACCGGGTAGTACACTAGTTAGGACCTCTTACAAGGTACATCTTAACTCTTTTTACATATAAGTCGACGAAAACCTACGTTACGAGATATTTATATTTGATTCAGGTAAACCAAATTTTACACTAAATTCCGGATACAAAGGAATGAATAAAAGACAGACCAACTAAACAGGTAACTATTTAGGTCCCACAATTATAGGGACCGATAATAATACAATGATAGGTAAAGAGGAACATAGCAAAATCAAAACAGAATATTTGACTCCACAAAGATATAACACACTTACGTATTTATAGTTTCTAACAATATAGAAGAACCTAACTAGGGAACTAGTAATACGTCACAGTCCTTCGTAAATTGTCCTCCGAAGGACACACTTCAAAACCTAGACAGTCCCTAAGAGACAAGGAATAATTAAGGACTTATAAGTCCTTAATTCTCCTCTCCGTTCGGAGAGGACCCCCGACTCCTTAGGTCCGTAAAGGAAGGAATCAAAAAGATATGCCACTATTCATGGGAGAAGGAAAAATGTTTTGTATCCCTTAGGTATAATTTCTCTCTCCCAACATTTATTAGTGAAAATGGTATATCAATCTTATAAGTCCTTAATTATTCCTTGTCTCTTAAGGACTGTCTAGGTTTTGTCGTGTGTCCTTCGGAGGACAATTTACGAAGGACTGTGACGTATTACTAGTTCCCTAGTTAGGTTCTTCTATATTATTACATGCAGTTCCGATATGACTCGCTGACTTGACTTAACTTGACTACAACAATAAAAGTAAAAAATCAAAAACCTAACCAAAAACAACTATAAAAAAGAAGGGAAATAGAAAACAAGAGAAGACAACATTAAACTATTAATTGTAATTACAACACGAACCAAAGTAAAAAGAAAAAACACATAGATAACATCTAAAAGTCAAACACTAATGGTACTCCTAAACTATATCGTCAGATATATATCTATCTTAACAAAATTCAATGACCGGAAAATTAACGTTTACGTAAAGGTTATCGGATGTAAACACCATAGGTGAAGAATGGTAATGACCAAAACTATAGTATAAACACACGTATACAAACAGAAGTAACCACTCGAAAAGGTTTTAAGGTAAGTCTTAAAAGAACGAAGATTAACACCGGAAAAGAAAAGGAGGACCTCTTAAGGGAGATCGTAACAAAGTTAGGACCAGACCGACACAATTTAAAAGAATCGAAAAAACAAACATTTTCAAAACAAAAGAAAAAACTTAGATTACTCTCAGAACGACCCATCTCATAAGTACCAACATAATTATCACGGAAGGGAAAGTAATGAAATTTTTATAGTGGTGAGGGAAGACCGGACATCTTAAAGACAACTTTTTATTCGACTATTAGAATACCCTCTAGAGAACATACGATAAACGACGAAAAGGGAACAAAATTATAAAAAAGAAACAGAAATTGAAAAAAGACAAACTAATAATACACAGAGTCTCGAAAGAAGAAACCCAAAGAACGGACCCTGAGAGACGTAAAGGACCTGATCTCACTGACGAAGGTAAGGGTATGACCCCTTATAAAGTCGATAATAGAGAAGTTTATAAAAGAGTCCAGGAAAGAGAAAGAGAAAGGAAGGTCCTGGGGATATTACTTTTACAACCATACTTATTACAACAGGGTCTCCAGAGAATCAGACAGGAGTAAAGAAAAGTAAGAAGAAAGAAATAAGACAAATCACCGTTACTAAAGGTGGTAAGACAGAAGATTCAGAGAATAGACAAGACGGAGTCAAGAAGATGATAACTGAGAAAGATCACACAAAAAGTAAAGTAAATAATATGACAAGTAGAGACAAGTAAAACGACAAATCAAGAAGATACACCAACAATTTGTAAAAACGTATAAGACTAGCTAAAGGAGGTAAGAAAGAGGTTAGAAAAAAATCTAATAGAAATAATAGTAATGAGACTAAAGAAAAAGTCCATCTAACGGATAGAGATGATGTGAATCAACAAAAAGACGTCAAAATATAACAAAGAAGTAGACCCTGTACAAGAAGACGACAGACAGAGTAAAACACATTAAAAGATGCTAATGTCAAAGAAAGTCGTCGGACGTCCCAACATCGAGAAGATCTAAGACGACGGACAGGATACCACTTACTCCGACAGACACTCCAAATACCCCCAAAGGACCACCCTCCCTACATGGGTGAGTAACACCCACCTCTACGCAGAACGGGAATAACATCCGTCCCGGGACGGACCCCAATACAAATAATAGTCCGTCGTCAAATAAGTCCTTATGAAATTCGACGACAGATGACGACCCACACAAAGACGGGACAACCAACAAACCAGACTCCGTAGGGTCGTGACCTCGAATGTTTGATAACCAACCCCAGTCCAGAACCACTCTTTTACCGTTGGGTACGGTCACTTAAGAGTTGTCTTGGAGACGACGGTCAAAGGGACGAGAGTGTCACTCGGTGTCGACGGGGAATACAGATGTCCCGTGGGAGGTTATGATTTACCCTTAAGACTGGATCAAAGAATACTTGAATGACGAAATAAGGGACCCAGGACCACCCAAACTCTGGGGCACACGTAGGAGGTTCTCATATCAAAGACAAAGGAGGTCAAGACGTGTTAAATACGTCAGTGAGGGGTGACAGGAAGTTTCGGTTTAAGAGACCCCTGAGGAGAAAGACAACGGTCCGGGAGTCCGATACTTCTAGTTGTACCCCAAGTCTTGAAAGTGGGGGTACCTTCTTGGAGAAACCATATGAATAAAAGGTCAAACACTCAGTAGGTGAACATACTATTCTAAACTAAAATAGTACTAACATGGGGAGGATGGTAGAGAAACACCGAAGAAGAAACAGAAACCTACATCACATTAGTCTTTTTCTCGACGTAAGAACGTCCTTAAAAAAAATTTCTACTTCGAGTGAAGAATTCACGAGTTACACACTGAGAATTTTACACGTAAATACGTTTCACTCAATAGAAAATGGTATCTTTCGACATACCTTAAACGTTTTTAAGATCAACAAGTCTCCTGTGTTACAAGGACTCTAACTTAAGTTCTCGGGATACTAGTCCCGACGTCTCAACTCTTTTCAACAAACTCTTTATCACGATGAGACTAAACGAAAGGACACGGGTTGTAAGACGGGGTCTTCCTGAAGACGACTCACGATCAGTATGGGTCTTTGGGGTCCCTTTTGTCGTTCCTCGGGGACCCTTCGGTTGTAAAGATCCTTGTTTTCAATAAACATCCCCTCACATGGTCTCTATTTCCCTGTGACTTTTTCTTCGATGTTCTGAATTACCGTGGACGTCAGTCCATTACCAGTCCATACCACATCGTGTTTACTCCCCTCGACTTCTTCTCCTGATTCTCTCCTGAAACTGGTAAGAATACATTCTAGACAATCTACATCCTTCTTTCGAGAACCATGTAATCCTATCTAGAGGAAAGAGGTAGGAGTAGGGATTTTGTAAAAAGTCGTTGAAATCTTCTGGTGTCTAATGGTTCTGATATTTCCCGAAACATCCTGTAGATAAGTTTTAAGTAAAATCTACTCTTGATCAACTCCATTTCTGTCCTTGTTACCGATCCGAGTTAAAAGTAAAACTCAATCACCGTTTCGTTCAAATCTTTCGGTTAAGGGTTTCTCTTACACAAAATACAATATCATAACCGGAAGTGTGGTTGTAGTCTCTCAGGACTGAAGTAGTTAAGCGTGTTTGTCCGTGTGTGTGCGAAATCTCTGGAGTATCATGTATTAAGGAAGACCCTTATAAATGAGTCTTACGTAACACGGATGACACCAAAGGATAGTAAGACCTGAAACTCCCTAAGAAGGGTCTCACAAGTGTAAAGAAAGAAGAGAGTGGAGAAGGGGGAAGTCGGACATATTGTAAGTCGGAAATGTCGAAAAGACTTAAGGTCTCTCCGAGATACTTCCTTTAATGGACAGTATAAAGTCTTTTTATACAGAGGAAAAGGGTATCAATTTATGTTGACTGCTAACCTATGTTCCCTATACCATATCCACCTACTGAATTTCAGTATCCTGTAAAGTAAACTTGACATTCTTCTCGTATTTTCAAAGAATAGAGAAAACTAAGGAACACCCCATACACCCTTTTATAGGACACCAGATTCTACGACCACAGTGTAAGACGTGTTAGTTTTAGCACGACCTGTCATTTAGTCCTTTGAACCTGAGGTTGAGACAATCGTTACCTGACACTACAATACGTTTGGTGAAGACGGAAGACCAGATGTCAAGGAGAAAATTTTTTACTCTACTGGATCAAATTATTACACGTTCAATAAAAGTCACAGTATACGAGGTATGAAAACTTAAACCGATTTAAAGACTTCTTTTTCTTATAACTTCACCGATTGAAGTGAAAAAGGTGGGAAGGATTCTTAGTACCAAATACAGTAGGTGTACACCTAAAGATCTAAAAGAAGAAACGACTAAAATAATGGTGTCTTGAGGACACTTGAGAAAGTAAGAACCCCTGTAGGTCACGTAGACAGAAGAGTAGGACCGTCCCTTGAACAAATAGTGACAGGATCAAGTCCGTCTAAGATTAATCGGTACGAGTACTTGAAGTAGTTATACGAGAGGAGGAACTTTTAGACTATACAGTCATTCTTCTATATAGATGTTGGTACGTGAATATTCGTCTTTCCATGTCTATACTGATTACCCTTGGTGAACCCACCGATCAAAGAGTCGATGCGAATACGGTCGCTCAGTGTATTAGTCAGATGTAAAAAGAAACTTTCTCCCCATACTTTATGTATCAATAGTTTAAATTCTATAGGTCAAAAGTCGTTGTTGTTATAGTTTATACTCTGTGTGTTTCTTTGTATTTCAAGCTGGATATGTCTTTTTTTTATCATTGATCTTTAACAAAGAATTTTTCGTACTTATACCTCGAAGTATCTGTTTACAAAATTTAATATATAATATTTATACGAATGCTTAATTTCCTTCAGTACTATTACCGAAACTATATTTTATAGTTTTTTATCAAATCTTAATAAAAAATTTCGATTTTGAGACTTCGACTTATTAGGTTATTGACTGTACTTTTTAAGTGATTTTCTGAGTGTTGTCATATAACTCGACCGTCTTTTTAGTTATTCGAGTTTCTATTCGATTAACTCTCTTTAGTCATACTCCTTGTCTCTATTTATATATTATTATTTTTATATGAAGTGAGGTCTCTGGGGACACTGTAATAGTTCTTATAGTGATTTATAACTATTACTCTTAGAGTCTTCCTCTCTTTTCTCCCTTCCCCCTCTTTTTCTATAAACCTCTTTATTTCGGTTTTCGTAAAGTTTAAACTTCTTTATGTACTTAGTTAAGTAAGTCCTTCGATTTGTTTGAGGTTTATTCTATTTGAGTTTCTCTGACTATAGATTTGTATACCATTTGATAATGCTCGGTTTTCTGTCTTAGTATATTTCGTTCTTCTTTCTTTGTTTAGTAATGTATGTTACCTAGGAGTTATTCTAATTTTCGAATAAATGATAGTTTTTGGTACTCTTAATCTTCCGTCAATCTACTATATGCTTCACAACTGTCCTTTTCTAAAGGTTAGTTGTTAAGATGGAACGAATATGAAGTGGTTGATTCTTAAAGACGGAATAAATATAAAGTTTCATTAAATAGTTTGTTTCCTTAAATAAGTGTCTACTTATTTCTAAATCTGTTTAACAGAGATCTTTCCGACTTGATGTTCTTTATGATTTCTAATCTCTTTTAATTTAATTACTTTATCTTCTTTGTGTTGTCTATTTGAACTTTTTTTTAATTTAGGAAATTTTCACAGTTGTTTTGACTGTTTAGAAATCAATCTGACCGTTTCCTTTTTCTCTGTTTTATAGTTTAATTATTTTAATCCTTACCGTTTCCCTTGTAATGATAACTGGAGTTCTTTAATTTTCTAATATTCCTTTATGAAATTTTTAAAATACAGTTATTTAATATACTGGATATTTACTTCACCTGTTTAAGGATCTTTTTGTTTTTAACGATTTTATCTAAATTCTTTTTATCGTGTATACTTATCTAGATTTTGTTGTTTTTTCACTTAATGATTAGTTTTTTGATGGGTGTTTCATTTTTTTTTTTTTTTTTTTNTTTTTTTTTTTTTTTTTTTTCGAATCTTACAAATTACCACTTAAGATGGTTTACAGGTTTCTTAATCATACTTTGGAAGTGTTTGAAAAGTTTTTTTTACTTTTACTTTCTTTATAAAAAACTGAGTAACATTCTCCAGTCATAATACAATTATAGTTTTGGTCCTTTTCTGTACTGTTCCTTTGATATTTTATCGTAAATAGGAACACGTATACTTGTGTCTGTGTTTTAAAGAGTTTATAATGTTTTGTTTAAGTCGTCACATATTCCTAATATGTAGTACTAGTTCACGTCAAATTGGGTCTTATATTCTAACGAAATTGTATACTTTAAGTTAGTTACATTATGTGATAATTACTTTCTGTTTTGAAGTTTTATTAGAGTTATCTACGTCTTTTTTTTTTTTTATTTTCGTCGAATAACAAGAGTCCAGTACTGGACTTTTTTTCCAGTCGAAATTAAGGTCAAGGTTTCTTTCCGTTACGGTTTCTTACGAGTTTCTTACGAGTTTGATGACGAGTTAACGTTAGTAGAGTGTGTGATAGTTTTATTACAAGTTTTAAGAGGTTCAGTCTGAAGTTGTCATGTACTTGACACTTGAAGGTCTACAAGTTCGACCTAAATCTTTTCCGTCTCCTTTGTCTCTAGTCTAACGGTTGGAAGTAACTCACTCACTCACTTCAGCGAGTCAGCACGGGCTGAGAAACGCTGGGGCACCTGACATCGGATGGTCCGAGGAGACAGGTACCTTCTAGTAGTTTTTTCGTTCTCTCAATGTCTTTTTGTAGATGAAGACGAAATAACTGGTACGGTTTCTGAAACTATACACCTAGTGTCGTTCTACACCTTTTAAGAATTTCTCTACCCTTATGGTCTAGTGGAGTGGACGGAGGACTCTTTAGACATACGTCCAGTTCTTCGTTATCAATCTTGACCCGTATCTTGTTGTCTGACCAATGTTCAACCCTTTCCTCATGCGTTCCGACATATCTCAGTGGACCGGATAAATTGATACGTCTCACGTAGTACCCTTTACGGTCCGATCTACTTCGTGTTCGACCTGAGTTCTAATGACCCTCTTTATAGTTGGACTCTATGTGTCTACTGTGGTACGAATACCGTCTTTCACTCCTTGATTTCTCAAAGGATTACTTTCATTTTCTCCTCTCACTTTTTCAACCGAATTTTGAGTTGTAAGTTTTTTATTTATAGTACCAGAGTCCGGGGTAGTGAAGTACCGTTTATCTACCCCTTTGTTACCTTTGTCACTCTCTGAAATAAAGCCCCCCGAGGTTTTAGGACGTCTACCACTGATATCGGTACTTTAATATTCTACGAACAAGGAATCTTCTTTTCGATACTGGTTGAATCGTAAAATTTTTCGTCTCTGTAATGAAACAACTGTTTACAGACTAGTTTCGATACCAAAAAGGTCGTCAGTACATACCTACACTCCCAACCTGATATTTCTTTTTACTCGTGACTTCTTGACTAAGAAAACTTGATACGACAACTTCTTCTGAGAACTCTCAGGGAACGTGACGTTCCTCTAGTTCGGTCAGTTAGGATTTCCTTTACTCAGAATTTATAAGTAACCTTCCTGACTACGACTTTGACTTTGAGGTTATGAAGCCGGTGGAGTGAGGTTATGAAACCGGTGGAGTACGTTTTTTTGACTGAGTAACCTTTTCTGGGACTACAACCCTTTCTAACGTTCGTCCTTCTATTCTCCTATTGTCTCCTACTTTGTCAACCTACCGTAGTGCCTGAGTTGCTTGTACTCAAACTTGTTCGAGTCCCTCAACCACTACCTGTTCCTTAGGACCGTACGACGTCAGGTACCCCAACGTTTTTCAGTCTGTACTGACTCACTGACTTGACTGACTAACAAAAGTCCATGTCATCAAGTATGTAAAGATCTGGGATTTTCTCGAATGACATCAGTATTTAAACTTAAGATTTGGGAGAAAACGAGGAAATGTCACCCGTAGATTGGAGAGTTCGTAAGAAACGACAGATGAGTTGTTCGTCAGTTTGTTCAAGATAAGTAACACAAAAATATAAAGTCTATTATATATCGAAGTAGAGACATTCAATGTGAACACAGAAAAAAGATAGTAGAACATTAGTGAAGTAGTACAAATGTAAAAAGAGATGAAAGAACTAGTATGTCTTGTATAAATATTACTCATAAAATTACAAGAAATGATTAAGAGAGTAGTAACAGTAGAAATTTATATAAAGATAACTTATTAAAAGAGGACGAAATAATAAATAAGACGTAGAAATTTACGGAACGTTGAAAATAAATCCACAGTCTTTAACATCTAAAGTACACAAAACATAAAACAAGACCACACGACAACAAAATAACTAAATTAGAAAAGTTCGGAAATATTTTTACAAAATTCTACGAGGTCTCGTCAGAAATCCGATGACGACTATATAATAATAATGATTCCCCTTCAGAAAGGTGAAACCGACGATCTTCGTGTGAGAAAGACACACTTGAAATCTTTCATAAACTAAATAATGAAGACGTTCTCCAATTAAAGAAGATTACCTTCACGTCTAGCCATGAGACGGTTTCTGAAGTACCTTAGGGAAACGACTATTACATCTCGAGTGAGTAATACGATTAAGGAAAGATCAAGTCAAGTCAAGTCAGTGAGTCAGCACAGGCTGAGAAACGTTGAGGTACTTAACATCGTGCGGTTCGAAGGGACAGGAAGTGGTTGAGGGCCTTAAGTGAGTTTGAGTGTAGGTAGCTCAGCCACTACGGTAGGTCGGTAGAGTAGGAGACAGTAGGGGAAGGGGAGGACGGGGGTTAGGGAGGGTCGTAGTCCCAGAAAAGGTTACTCAGTTGAGAAGCGTAGTCCACCGGTTTCATGACCTCAAAGTCGAAATCGTAGTAAGGAAGGTTTCTTGTGGGTCCCGACTAGAGGAAGTCTTACCTGACCAACCTAGAGGAACGTCAGGTTCCCTGAAAGTTCTCAAAAGGGGTTGTGGTGTCAAGTTTTCGTAGTTAAGAAGTCGTGAGTCGAAAGAAGTGTCAGGTTGAGAGTGTAGGTATGTACTGATGATCTTTTTGGTATCGGAACTGATCTACATGAAAACAACCGTTTCATTACAGAGACAAAAAATTATACGATAGATCCAACCAGTATTGAATGGAAGGTTCCTCATTCGTAGAAAATTAAAGTACCGACGTTAGTTATTGGAAGACGTCGTTAAACCCTCGGGGGTTTTTACTTCTGACTGTGACAAAGGGGTAGATAAAGGGTACTTCACCACCCCGGTCTACGGTACTAGAAGTAAAAGACTTACAACTCGAAATTCGGTTGAAAAAGTGAGAGGTGAAAGTGAAAGTAGTTCTCCGAAAAATCAAGGAGAAGTGAAAGACGGTATTCCCACCACAGTAGAAGGATAGACTCCAATAACTATAAAGAGGGTCGTTAGAACTAAGATCGAAAGATCGAGTGAAGAGACTTTTATAAGGAAAGTAGACGACACTTGAGGTCAGAGACAGAGTGATTGAGTCACTCTGACGGAGTATAAGGGAGAGACAGTTTTTAAAATTATTGATTTCAAGATTGTAAATCATGAATTTCATAAAATTTTTGTAAAAGTAGAGTGAGGTAGTACTAGTGACTTGTAGGGACCCCGAGAACGGTGTAGGGGATGGTTCCGTCACTACCGGTCGCATGACGTTCCCTTTGGTACCTTGTCTGACGCGACACTTAGATCGGGGAAGTCGAGACCGGGTCTGAGGGTGGTTCTGGTGTTAATGGTAGTGAGGTGTCCTATTCGTCGGTGAGTACGGTCCCGGGTCGGGGTTGAGGAGACCGACGTTGGGTGTGAAGTTGTTCCACTAGTGGTAGTACGACACCTTCTTCCGTAACGGATGTAGTCAGAGACTTTAATGGTAACGATCGAAATAAAGATGGAAGGTAGTTCCAGCACCGGTAATCATACCGGTCCCTCTTCGGTGTTGGAGACAAACGAAGTCTAGGTTGAAAGGGTGGTTTCGATGACCCATGTGTGTCTGACGTATTACTCTAAGGGTGTGTTCCTGATGGACGTATCCATACAGGTCTTATCCAATGACAAAGTGGACTAGAGTATCTCTATTACTTTAAGTTCGTTTTACTTTTCTGTTATACAAAATTTACTTTCTTATTTTACTTTGGAGTCCCTCTTTTTGACATTACTTTACTTCTATTCATTAAATGGACTATTTTCACCGTTTCGTTACAAGTATTTCTATAAGTGATTTGAATCATTTTATTATTTCTTGTGTCACTCTTGTAGTAGTTTCTTCATCTTGTATGTTTTTTCTTTGTTTGTCTCGACTTCTTACGTTATTGACTTTAAAATTTTGTGATCTTTCCCCCAAAGGAACCACCATGTCACCGACTCTAAAGTGTGAGGGTCACGACGTCGGGACCCAAGCTAGGGACGAGTCGTTGATCTAGAGTTGTACGGTGTGTGTGTGTTTTTCTAAGGAGTACGGTACTGTTTCTAACTTCTAAGACACTCGACGTTAATTCTGGGTAACGTCGGTTCATTTATATATTTATAAAAAAGAATTTTTTTTTTTTTTCTTGGTAAACAAACAGTACCAACAAGTCAACAATACGGTGTAGATTGAGAAACGTTGGGGTATTTAACATCGTACGGTCCGAAGGGACGGGAAGTGATAGATGACCTCAAACGAATTTGAGTTCAGGTAACTCAGTCACTACGGTAGATTGGTAGAGTACAAGATGGTGGGGGAAGAGGAGAACTGGAGTCAGAAAGGGTCGTAGTCCTAGAAAAAGGTTACCGACTCGAGAATCGTAGTCAACCGGATTATAGTCTCGAAGTCGAAGTCGTAGTCAAAAAGGTCACTTATAAGACCCGACTAAAGGAAATCCTAACTGATCAAACTAGAGGAACGTCAGGTTCCCTGAGAGTTCTTAGAAGAAGTCGTGGTGTCAATTTTCGTAGTTAAGAAACTATGAATCCGGAGAAATACCAGGTTGAGAGGGTAGGTATGTACTGATGACCTTTTTGGTCAAAACTGACATTCCTTACCGTAGGGTCAATATGTGAGGATAATAAAGTAACGAATAATCTAAGAAAATTATATGGTAACATTGGTCTCTTATCAAATTCCACTTAAAACTTTTTTCTGTAGTTTACTTGATTTACAACCTTCGAGTATAAAACGTCTTTCAGTGACAATATACAGGAAAGAAAAAGTTGTTAGATCCCTTCTAAAAGAAAATTTTTTAGTTAGAAAGTTTCTACAACTGTCTCTCCCTCCGACCATATTGACCCCAGAACTTCTTACTGTCGTTTCTCGTCTAAATTCCTGACGTCCTTTCGACATCTCACAAGTCTACGTCCAGTGTTTCCAAAATGAGACGAAGAAGAATTGAAGTATGTCTACTTTTCTAGAAGTTAGTTCATACATCGAGTTCCCATCCCTATCCTAATTTTAGAACATTATTGAAGGAACTCCTAAATCGATTAGGGGGTCAATAAGAAAGAACGTTAAGAGACAACCTGACTGAGTTCTATCTACTCTCTCAATCACCTCAACCTCCTTTTGTTAATTTACGGACAAGATGTACACACACGGTGACCAAAGTATAGGACATAAACTTTGTTCCAGTTTTCAAAGCAAGAGATAACGACTTGACTCGGTTATATCAAAAATCTAGAGGTTCGAAGGAGCTTAAGAAGGAGAAACCACTCTACACCTTTTTAAGTAGGAGAAAAGAGAGGGAGTACTCAGTATTCACTGAGTTTTCTCACTCAAGTCTCTCCAACGTCTGTGAATCGTAGTTTAAGAAGAGGGTGAACTGAGTCTCTAGAACAGTCACCTAGAGCCGACTCTACATGGACAACCGTCAGGGGTCGTCAATAGGAGTCTCATCGTCTTTAAAGGTTTACTCTACTAATGACTGAACCTCAAAAATAAAGGTCGATATGGCAAAAGTCTCCGATGGTTGTCCCTAAACTAGCGTCGATGGTGACGAAGGTCGTTAAAAGTTTACACGTTTTGTCAAGGAGGATTATCGACGACTTAGGGACCCAAAGAACGCGTGTATTACATGAGTCACGAAGAAGGATTTATTTGTAAAGAAGTGTCCCACGACCGCTTCAGGAGTCGGAACAACAACGTATTGGGAAATTTCTTTGGACGAATTTATAGAAACTCTAAAACCTTATCTTTATGTAGACTTTTTGTGACATTAGTATAAACAACTGTATTAACAACATCTGAATCCTTGACGGAAAGTAGAGTAAAAGTAGGTAAACTTCTATGAAAAGGTACTACAAATTGACTCACTAAGGAAAAACTATCTCAAATTGAGTACAGAGGTTATTTGAATCGTACTTTGTATAAGGTAAAGTTTCTAGACCATGTACACACACAATCAGTGAGTCAGCACAGACTGAGACGCTGGGGTGTTTGACGTCGGGTGGTCCGAAGAAACAGGTACCTTAAGAGGTCCGTTCTTATGACCTCACCTAACGGTAAGGGAAGAGGTTAAAACAAGTACGTACGTTCATTTATCGGGACCTATAGGAAATTAAGGTATAAATCTCTTTTTTATATGTTAACCTTAAATTTAACTCTGTGAACCAGAGATCCGTTCAAAGGTATTTACGGTTGGTGATCCAGGTGTGATGAGATTTTCACCGAAAGGACCTAAAAGGTCATGTTAGTCCGACGACGACAATGACGCCGATTCAGCGAAGTCAGCACAGACTGAGACACGCTGGGGTATCTGTCGTCGGGTGGTCCGAGGAGACAGGGACCCTAAGAGGTCCGTTCTTGTGACCTCACCCAACGGTAAAGGGAGAGGTTACGTACTTTCACTTTTCAGTTTCACTTCAACGAGTCAGCACGGGCTGAGAATCGCTGGGGCACCTAACGTCGGATGGTCCGAGGAGGTAGGTACCCTAAAAGGTCCGTTCTCATGACCTCTCCCCACGGTAACGGAAGAGTCCGTGGTGGGGTTTATACGGAATTCTTGTTATCCTTCGTATCCAAAGTCAATATAAAAGGTCGTTAACGATATCCTTTAGTCACGGTTAAAGCTATAAATGTAAGAAATTCTACGATACTCTTCTTTTAAGAGTCCACAGAAGTAGGGGTAACGAGGACAGAGATGGGAGTTTCACACTCCTTCTCTTGTTTTTTATAACGTGACATAATTTCATTTCTTTGTTCTATAAAACACTTTTTTCTATGACATATAGTATCCATCTCAATTTTCGTGAAAATTTTTGACCACCACAAAAAGTCAACGATTCAGTACAGGTTGAGACGTTGAGGTACCTTCATGTTGTCCGAAGGGACAGGAAGTGGTAGAGGACCTCAAACGAATTTAAGTACAGGTGACTCAGTCATTACACCAGATTGGGAGAGTAGGAGACGGCGGTTGAAGACGACCCCCGGTCGCACTCCTTGAGGCGGGTACCGTTTCCAGTACTCCTTCCTCCGAACCGTATGCGTTTCCACACTAGTTCGGAGTCCTTGGGGGACAAGGGTTCGTAGATTGGGGTTTTGGTCTCAGACAAAATACGAGAGTGGATGTGGAGACTGAAATACGCCCCGAGAGGGGGTATTGGCAAAGAGAGCCTCTTCCTCATTTGCACGTCGAGGTTCCGTTATTTTTAAGGACCCGCACTGTTCTCACAAAGTCGAATGCCTGAGGAGACTTCCAATAGATCGGGTGGACATATACAAGCGGTCCGGTGTACACTAACAAATGTCGGAGGGTTAGACTCTCCGCACTCTACAAAATCTAAATGATTTCCGTTTAAGAAAACCCCTTAACCTTTAATAATCATATCACCCAACCAATCCTTAATATAACCACTTCCCAAAAAGTAAACAACACGGTTATTAATGACGATTAAGGGACGGGACCCACACTGTTCACACAAAGTCCAGTGTGGAGAGACGACTGTCTGATCGAACACACCGTCCTAATAGGTATGAGGACGGTTCTACGTGTACTAACAAATGATGGAGAGTTGGTATTTGTCGTGTCTCTCAAGACCTCATAAAATTTTCAGAATTAATCGTATCTCGAAAAGAGTAACAACTCAGTTACTAACGGCGGTCCGGAGGTATAGGAATCCGTGGACCCTTATATAATTAGTTACATAAACCTTACATCTTTTCCTTTATATCATCAAAAATTCCAATCGTTATGATCTGAAAAACTCAATTACTTAAAAGAGAAAACATTATCTAGTGACATGAAACAATATTTAGTGACACAGGAACGATACATTTTTACATTGAAATAGTGATAGAATTCTGATTTATCTAGAATTCCCCTTGTAACCACTTTCCTAAAAGTAAACAACCCGACTACAAACGACGATTTAGAGGTATAAGGAACGGGAATATTACTTATATTGATCGTATATCCTCTTTATTCGTAATTGAAATTCGTATATCCTCTTTATTCGTAATTGGAGATTCTAATTAGTACAATTGGAACCCAATTTATTTAAGGAAAGAACTGACATTGAGCGATGTGGGAGTAGGATATCCTTACATTGAAATAAACCTCCCACCACGGACCAAATTCTTTTTTTTGTGGGAACCTTTTTTATTCAAAACCCCAATAGTCTTTCTTTCCTAGTATTTTACAGTCGTCCAGAGTACCGGTCTTCTACTACATTATAGGTATTCTGGAAAAAAATATGTAAATACACTTCGTGGACTAAAACCATTTCCAGTCCTGACGACTGGGGGTGCACTGAGACATAATTTGGGATATACATTGTTTTCCATATATTCGTTTGGGGTTTTATTTCTTTAACCTAGTCAAAGGCCTTTCTGACTAAGGTACAGCGAAGAAAGAACGAGGGGTAAAGAGACCGACTTAAGGGTAGACCTCGTACCTACGATAAGGTACATTTGGTTCAATAATTCGGAGGAAAAGAGGTGATTACAAGGATGATGTGATAGACAAAGATTAGAGAGATATATAGACATTAATTTATACATAAAAAGGTTCCTGTGGTTGAGACAGGGGTGGAAACTTAGTGGGACCTAGGTGGCCCCGACCTGGGGCCGTGTGGAGAGGAAAATAAAAGTTACAAAGGGTCCCAGTCTCAAAAAAGGTCAGTTGAGAAGTGTAGTCCGTTGGTTTCATAACCTCGAGGTCACTAATAAGTCTCAACTAAAGAAAATCCCAATTAACCGAACTAGAGGAACGTCAGGTTAGAATTGAGTGATTTTAATAATCACTTAAAATTATTATGTAATTTTTATGTCCTAGAGTTTTTTATAAAGACTATACATTAAATTCTTTGTGAAAACTTGACTTTTTCTTTAGATATACAAACTATATTACTTTCGTCGACAATCTCCTATAAATTTGAAGTTTCAATGACACATTATATTTTTAATTGTTTTATAATGACGTTTGAAGTGACCCAGTATCTCACGGGTCTATATACTAGTATATAATAAGACGAACTCAGACACTCCTACAAAGACTTACTTTAATTGTAAACTTAACTATCTGACTCTTTTCATCTAATGGGAAGGGTTACTTCCAGTCGGAGTAGACTAGGAAACCACACCTCTGTCGGACTCACTCTATCGTAAGAGAGGGAGACGAATAACAAGTTAACCGTGTAATCAGAAGAGGACGGAACTCTAAACCTGGATCGGACCTTGAGCGTAGTAGTCGAGAGGACCAATAGTCCAGATACCTAAACATGACTTTAATATAGTAACCGAGAGGGCCCCGAAGGGACCACCGAGTCACCATTTCTTAGACGGACGGTTTACGTCCTCTACGTCTTCTGAACTCTAGGTAGGGACCCAGTCCTTCTAAGGGGACCTCATCCTTTACTGTTGGTGAGATCATAAGAACGGACCTTTTATAGTACCTGTCTCCTCGGACCACCCGATGTCGGTTACCCCAGTGTTTCTCAGTCTGTATTGTATGACTCATGTACATATGGTAACTGTGAGGACAAAGAGGTCCAACGGTTGGTTTCTTAAACTCCGAAGAGTCGGAGGTATTAACACACTCGGTTAAATAACGTTATTTAGAGAGAGAGAGATTATATAAATTATTATAAATTTAATAATGACTTCGTATCCACTAAATGTTATAACGAAATGAAAGATGACATGTTGTTTCACTTAGTCAATGTGTATATGTATACTTACTCCTTACTCACAATCAGTGAGTCAGTACAGACTGAGAAACACTGGTGCGGGAAGAGGTCCCCTAGAAGGGACTGGGTCTCTAACTTGGATCCAGAGACCTTAAAGTCCATCTAAGAAATGACAGACACAATGGTCCCTTCGGGAATGTATATGTGTATAGGTGAGAAAATTCCAAGAAAAGGGTATATCATACCCTTATGTCTCATAAGGGTTATGTCTCATAACTCATCTCAATAGATACCATATATCATCAAGAAATAATCGACAGACAAAACATTTATCGTCACACATATACAGTTGGAGTTAGAGGGTTAAATAGGAGTGAGGAGGAAAGACGGGACCCTCGGTATTCAAACAAAAATGTTGAGACTGATAAAGGTAAAACATTTATTCAAGTAAACAGGGTAAAAAATTCTAAGATGTATATTTTTTTACACTATTCTATAAACGAAAAGAGACTGAACAAAGTAAGTCATACTATTAGAGATCTAAGTAAGGACAACGACGTTTATCTTAACAAAGAAAGAAAAACACCGACTCACTATAAGGTAACGTATATCAACGGTGTAGCAGAAATAGGTAAGGAGACAACTACTCGTAAATCTAACAAAGGTACAGGACTGACAACATTTATCACGAGGTTACTTGCGACCCTATGTACCTAGAAAAGTTTAATACCAAAAGAGAACAATACACGGATCCTGACCCTAAAAACCTAGTATACCACTGAGATAAAAATTACAGAATTCCTTGGAGGTAAGACAAGAGGTATCACCTACAAGTCAAGTCAAGTCAAGTCAGCGAGTCAACACAGACTGAGAAACGATAGGGTACTTAGCGTCGTACGGTCCGGAGGGACAGGTAGTGGTTGAGGGTCTCAAGTGAGTCTAAGGGCAGGTAGCTCAGTCACTACCGTAGGTCGGTAGAGTAGGAGACAGTAGGGGAAGAAGAACACGGGGGTTAGGGAGGGTCGTAGTTTCATAAAAGGTTACTCAGTTGAGAAGTGTACTCCACCGGTTTCATGACCTCAAAGTCGAAATCGTAGTAACATGGTTAAACGTTAGGGTGGTTATCACATCCTCCAAGGGAAAAGAGGTACTAGGGAGATCTTAAATAACAAGTATCTAAAAAAACTACTACTGGTGAGGTTAGGCACACTCGACTATGGAGAAATATCAAAACTAAACGTAAAGAGATCATTAATGACTACAACTACCCAATTTCTGGATTTACATTCCGACCTATGATAGTTATATTTTAAAAACCTCTTTTTGTCCGTCTTGTGAGAGACTGTTTAAAGTCGTTCTAGAAAAAACTAGGTGGAGGATCTCATTACTTTTATTTGTTTACCCTGGATTAATTTAAATTTCGAAAACATGTCGTTTCCTTTGATATTTGTTTTATTTTTTTTGTCGAGTGTCTTTCCCTCTTTTACAAACATTTGATTCGTCGACTGTCCCCTAATTAGACGTTTTATATGTCAAGCACTTCGAATTATAGTTTATTTACTTACTTGTTAGGTTAAATTTTTTACTCACTTTTTAAACTTATCGGACGATCCGAAGAGATCTATCTAAAAAGATTTCTTCTGTATGTCTACTCGTTCTCCAAGTATATAAGATAAAAAAGGAAACGAGACCTCTTGTACCTGGTTACGTGTTTTGCATGAGACGTGTATTTACTATCTATCTTTACCTTCATTATTTCTTTTTGAGAATTTTTGACATAACATTTTTTTTTGACACTACACAATGATAGAAACCCAAAGTTCACTTTCCTTGTATTATGTCAGAACGTATTCTTTCTTTTAGATAATAGTATTTATTGACCCTTCAAGTTCTGTTTGGACTAATCTATACTGAGTTTAGTCTCTGAACGTAATATAGTAATACGACTCACTGAGTCTCCAGTGGACACTTTCTGTAGGAGTAGACATTAAATGAAAAGAGAGAAACTGTATATAGTGTTAAAATACACGTAAATACTAATGTAAAAAGGAAATGTATAGAGATAAAAACAGAGGTAACCCTAAAAAAAAAAGGACGAAACGATTCACAACATCGTGGTAGTGATCCGACAATGGACTATGTATTATCTGTAAGTTATTTATAAATACCTATTCATTTATTTCAAAAAAGAGAAAGAAAGAAGACTGAATTAAAGTGGGAAACCCGATTCAAATAAAGAGACATTCGACAGATAGGTTTATGGTCCCTTTTCCCTGTACTTTAATAATTTAGAGACAAAGATCACTACTTAAGTTTTCCGATTCTCTAAGAGTCAGAGTGTCGGGATATAAACCTTAAAGTAGTTCTAATAAAGGTCTATCTTATTTTCAACTTCGTCACACACTAACTAAAGTGTCCAGAAAAATGAGTTGGATACCGTTCCCCACCTCCTCCATCCCAAACATAGAACTGACTTTATAAACTTTACTAAACTCTTATTTAGTACAAAGTGACATGACGTTTTTCACTTTCTTTTTTTTTTCCAATTTAACCTAAGTCACGATTTTTCCCTTTCCTTAAGTAGTGAGGGAATGGACTTGTATGTAGTCTCGTAGTTTACTACTCGACGTCCGTTTGACACTTAGTATCTGATATTGTGTTGGTCCCCAAGTCAAATAGATAAAAGAATCGAGAGCAAAGAGGACAAACAAAACGAAGTAACATCATTTTACCTTTCGTTTTGACTTCTGTAGAAAGAAAATAGAATAAATATGTCTCTTCATTTTAATACCCTTAGACTTACAACTCTCAGACAACATCATCAATCTGAGTCAGAGACGAGGATACAAATCATTCATAACTTTCTTCAGACATTTTACCACTATCGTCGTCATCGTTATCGTCATCACAAAGGAATAGTATTCCCAAAATCGTTAACAGTACGTAAGAACTTTATTAAATAAGGTCACTGTCTGAGAGTTGAGAAAGTTTGAAAGGTTTTGAAACATCTGTGTGTTAAATAACTTAGTATAAAAGAAGAATTTTGTGAATGAATTGAAACATGAGGGACGTAATCAAAGGTTGACTTAGTACTAAGTTATCATTAATGTTTTTATAAAATTAACGTTTCTATGAAATAGTTTGATATCCCACTTTGAGATGAGAAGTTTTCTGTGACCATCTCTTAATTTTCTTTTAGTGTTGTACCACTTTTATAAAGGTATCAAAGACACTGTTTATTAATATAGAATTTTATAATTTTTAAGGATGTTAAGTTATTCTTCTATTTACTAGGTTCGATTTTTAACCTTTCTGTAAGGTTAATCCTTTACCTATTTTCTAAGCTACTCCATAAGTGGATTTCTTTTATTTTTCTTCCGGTTATATGTCTATAAGTCGTGGAAAATAGTTCCTATAAATTTAATGTTGGTGTTAACCTATGGTAATCCTTCGATGGACTACTTACCTTAATTCTGACTGTTCAAAACAACTCTCATGATTCGTTGACCATTTGGAGTATGTAACGACGACTCTCACATTATGTAATTTCGATGAAACGGATCAACACACCGTTAGTGAATTGTATATAAACGATGTATTAAGTCCTTAGGATATAAGTCTATAAACGAATTATCCTACTTTTTATAGAAGGATGTTAATACAATTTTACACACGTGTTTACAAACATCTCGAGATAAGGATTCTCGGTTTTTAACTCCTTTTTTTTACACAGGCAGTAGTCCACTGACCTATTTATTTAATACCATATAAATGTGTTATTATTACTTTACTTTTCTTATTTTATGATACAGTGTCGACCGTACCTTTTTAAAATTTTTATTCGACTCATTTTCTTCAGTTTCTTGTTGTTTATGTATGATACATATGATAAACATACTTTAAGATCATAATAATTTGTTTCAAAATCACTGTCTTTTGTTAGTGACCAAAGGATCCCGACCACTATCATATCCTCTGACTATCCCTTCCCTGTGCTACCTTTTAAACCCACACTACTTTTACGAAATATAAAACTAATACCACCGTCAGTGTTCACATGTAAAAACAGTTTTTCGTAGTTTGATACATGAAGTTGAACCATACAAATAACACGATTCAATATGAAGTTATATAAACCAATTCTCTACTTTGTATTTGTTTACTTATAGTATAGTCTTTATTTTTAATTCCCATATTTTGAAGATTTGTGTTTACATTCCCTTCAAAAGAGTTTATTTAAATAAATTTTTTTTCTTCAACAAAGAATCTATTCTGTGCTTTTCGTAATTTGTATTTTCTCCCTTTTTTACCTTTAAATTTGTTTTAATTTTCGAGTGAGAGTAATCTTTTATGATGACTCTTTTGTCTGTACGTTTGATGTTTGGACCCTTGTTATAAGTGTTATGTATAGAACTTTTGTTAAAATTCGATAAGTCATGTGTGCTTTTCGATGACCTCAAGTTGTTAAATTTTTGCCAGAACAAAATATAGGACGTTGAAATGATATAAGTAACTAATCGAGATCATTAAAAGACCACCTCAGAAATCCCAAAAGATACATCTCCTAGTACAGTAGACGTTTGTCACTCTCAAAATGAAGAAGAAAAGGTTAAACCTAAGGAAAATAAAGAAAAAGACGAGACTAACGACACCGGTTTTGAAGGTCTTGATACAACTTATCATCGCCACTTTCACCCGTGGGAACAGAACAAGGACTGAAATCCCCTTTACGAAAGTTAAAAAGTGGTAACTCCTATTACAAACGACACCCAAACAGTATATATCGAAAATAATACAACTCCATACCAGGAAGATAAGGACGAAAGACCTCTCAAAAATAGTATTTACCTACAACTGAAAACAGTCTCCGGAAGAGACGTAGATAACTCTATTAGTATACCGAAAATAAAAAGTTAAACAATTACACCACTTAATGTAACTAACTAAACACCTATAACTGCTTAGGAACGTAGGGACCCTATTTCGGGTGAACCAGTACCACATACTAGAAAAATTACACAACAACCTAAGACTAACGATCTTAAAACAACTCCTAAAAACGTAGATGCAAGTAGTCACTATAACCGGACATCAAAAGAAAATAACATCGTAGAAACAGTCCAAAACCATAATCCCACTACCACCGTGTGAGTGAAATCTTTCGTAAACTCGTTGTAGAAGATCTCAATTTATACAGATGGATCTGTACATTCTCTCTCCTTACTTTTAGTTACAGGTGTTTCCAGAAACTGTTTTATACAAGTACCTTCCAAATAAGTATTATTGTTTATTAACCGTTGTTTAATTTACGTATAGTCGTCTATTTACTCATTTACAGATAAAAACGAAACATTCCCTTAGGATGTTCCGTTATTTTTCTTGTTTCATAACACTGATATATATATATAGAATACATATCTAATAAATATATGTATTACCTTATGATAAGTCACTGCTATTTCTTTCTTTAGTGAAGGACATTGTGGAACTTACCTGGAACTTATATGATACGACTCATTTTATCCAGTCTGTTCCTTTCTTTTTACGATATACTAGAGTGAAAATACACCTTAGATTTTCGGACCTACGTATCTTTATCTTTCACCTTACCCTTTATGATCAGTTTCTCATGTTTATAAGTCAATATTGTACATATGACAGTACATTCTTAACTTAGCGGTCAGGTACAGACTGCATCCCACGTCGAACGAACCCCGACCACGCACCCCTACTGGGTCTCTCTACAACACCCCTCCCTCCACCCTCCCCCCAAGTACAAACCCTTGCGTACATTCTTAATTTCTAAAATTTTAATTTTTTTTTTTTTATTTTTTAAATTTTTTTTTTTTTCTACTTATCGAAGACCCCTATATTACGTGTTTTACCACTGATATCAATTGTAGACATAACATATGAACTTTTAACGACTCTTTCACACAGAATTTACAAGAGTTGTGGGTGTGGGTGTGTGCGTGTACGTGTGTACATGAGCGTTTCCAATAATGTACTCTATTACCTTCACAATTGACTGAAATCATACCATTAGTAAAGTACTATACATTCACATGATTTAATAGTAAAACATGTGATATTTGAATGTATAGAGTATACAGTTATATGAAGTCATGTCAACCTTTTTTCAGTTGGGGTACAAAAGAGTTCCATCCCTTAGTTGATCTTTCACCGTATTTTATTAGACGCCCACTGTTTTAATGAAATAAATAACTAACGACACTACCAATTTACTCACTTACATAAACATCTTTGAATGTTTATTGAACGTGAATCTTATAGAATTAAAATAATACATTTAATAATAAATTAAATTTTTATTCTACTTGTTTTTACATTTATATTTTCCGTTTAACTCTGAAATAGGGGTTTCGTTGTAATGTTTTTTGTTTAGTTGTTTTATGTAAGTTCCTTTAGTTTCATACAATAATTTTTAAAACGTTCTCTTTTATTTCTTTTTATTGTTGAAAAAGACTGTCAGGATTATAGTCCTCTTGTTTTGTCTTTTTTTTGTTGTAGGTTTCCGTTGTCGAATTTTTAGTTAACTGGTTAGGTTCTTTTAGTCGATTTTTTTCTTTTCGTATGTCAAAGGTCAATTCTCAACTTATGTGGGGAGATCTAGTAGTGTCTCGTGGACCGACCCGAAGGACATAATATCTCGTTGAAGAGTAGGTGTTAGTCAAAATGTGTACCATAACATATACGTAGAGACGATGAAAGAGGTAAGTAGATCTCCCTACTCCATCGGAGTTGTCCCTCCACTATATACCGACTAAACGAAACAACATACCGTCTTTGGTAGTATTGTAACATTTCACTAAAGGAGGTTAATTTTTTATTTAACTTTTTTTTATCAATTTATGTAGGATTACTGTTGTGTTCTCCCTCGGGATGTCAATGTTTTAACCTTATGGTCGGAGGGCAAGATTCTCATGTTCTTTCAGTCAAAGTGTCTTTGTACTTAGGTCTTTTTCTCATACAAGTCTAGGGTATATTTCAATAATGTCCTTTTTTCGGTTCGTTTTGTTGTAACGATGTCCTTTATTGACACGGAAACATCACTTTTGGTTCGATGTGACACGTCTAAGATAAAGTTTATTTCCTAAACAACGGAGTCGACTACCGTCAAGACATCCATCCGTCCGAAGTCGACAGACGGAGAGGCCCGAAAAACTGTGGTTGTATCTGAGGAGTTGGTTTATTGGTAGGAAAGACATCGTCGGTGGAAGTTTATAACTAATAGTGTCAAAATATTTGAGAACCGGTATAACCGGATTGGGTCCTGTGGAGATGTCTCGAGTGGTAGTCTAGTCGACTATCACTGTGATCCTTACGGAAATCAAACCGAATAGAGGGACGGGTTATGTAAAGGGAGTAAGGTGTCCACAATTAAAGTTCGTGAAAATTTATGTATAAGATATAAGGTTCCCCAGAATCTCATACGAAGGGTCCCTTGTGTTGGACGTTTTCGGACTTTCTGATGAGCATTTTATCCACTTTTGATTGGTTAATAAAGTTTTATTCGATTTTTTATTTTATTCACTATTTTCTACATTTTATTGTTGTTTCCAGTCTTAAGTTTTATCAAAACAATACGTACCAACCTTTTTGTCTGCAAACACCTTTGTCCTTGTAATCCTTCGTGGATCTTTACTTTCTTTTTGGTAAATAAAGTAGTTACTTAGATTTGGACCTCCTTTTGTTCTGACTTATTTGTACGACCTTTATCATCTACATTTATCTCACTTTTTTTATCTCTTTTTCTATTTTTATTAAGATCTCTTATATAAAAGATTTTAAGACAACAATGTCTTTCAAACACTGGTCCGTTTATGATTACGTACTATAATTTTCAATGTCACGAAAAAAGACGACATCTTTTTCCCTTCACATTACTCCACAATCATTATGGCATGAAAACTGGGTGAATACAAGTGAAACACTATTAAATAACTGTATTTTAATACTAAACATGTGAAAAGACGGTTCCACAAAACAAAGGTATTTTTCCGTTAATATTCTATTACAAGAAAGTACTTATGTTGAATAAAATTTACTCCTATAATTCCAGTTATAAAAGACAAGATACGTAAAGGACAAACAAACAAACGAAAGAAAGACTCTTGACGAACAAAAATACAAAACTAGCAGAAGAAGTCTACAGACCGTTGGGAAGCAACAAGTGTACGTAAGGTTTGATTCCGTTATTTTTCACTCTAATCTTCGAGAGACATAAATCTACAAGAAACACTTGACTACCTCTTCCGTTACCGGAAGAGGTTACGTACTTTCACTTTTCACCTTCACTTCAGTGAGTCGACATAGGTTGAGAAGTGCTGGGGTACCTGACGTCCGAAGGTCCGAGGAGGTAGGTACCCTAAAAGGTCCGATCTTTGTGTTATAAGTTTTCGATTATTTATGTCTCCGTGATTTCATGAACCGAAGTCTTGGTGATTTGGTACTGTCCGATGTATATGTGTTTTGTATATTACTCTAACGTACGATTTTATCAAACTAATTGTTGTAATTTTATTGTAGATATAAATCGGATAATTTTTACCCGGATAATTTTATGTTTACTTTAAAAAGTAGTCCTTATTAAACCTTCTTTGGTTATTATTTTTAAGTTATTTAAGATTTTCATCTTGTATAGTTAGTGTAAGAGAGTGATTATGTTTTTAGATATTTATTAATTGTCTTCTGAAAATTTATAGTCGTTCCTTAATGGATATTATTCATTTATAATGTAAGGATTTTTTTATAAACCCATTATTTACTGTTAAAGTTTGAGCCCTTCTTGTTTTGGTGTCTTATTTAACCGGTTACAACATTATATCATTGACTTTTACGGAATTAATAAATTGATTATTCTTACTTGTCTTATATTTTTCGTAATTAGGGTTTTGACTTTTGACCTTCTGTTTTTACCTTTATCTCCATCATTTAATTTTTATACTATTACAATAACTGTTAAAATATGGGAAACTAAATTGTTAGATTTATTTAATTATCTTATGTCAATGTAAAATAGGACATTTACTTCCAGTATAAACTTTACACTTGAAATCAAAGTTAGTAATTCGAAATTTTATTATAACCATTCATCGTCGTATATCTCTCTGACGTGTGTTTCTCGACTTACACAGACTTTAAGTCCAGTGTACTCACTACCCTTTCCTAGTCTAATAGTAGTGTCGACAGAGTTTGTGGACAAGTCAAATCAAGTCAAGTCAACGAGTCAGCACTGGCTGAGAACGTTGGGGTACTTAGTGTCGTGTGGTCCGGAGGGACAGGTAGTGGTTGAGGGCCTCAAGTGAGTCTAAGTACAGGTAACTCAGTTACTACGGTAGGTCGGTAGAGTAGGAGACAGTAGGGGAAGAGGAGGACGGGGGTTAGGGAGGGTCATAGTCTCAGAAAAGGTTACTCAGTTGAGAAGCGTACTCCACCGGTTTCATGACCTCAAAGTCGGAGTCGTAGCAAGGGAGGTTTCTTTTGTGGACAATTGATTCTAATTGGGATGACACATTACGTTCTCTGTCTTTCATGTTTTTAGTGTTTCTTTGTTTGCAGTCCAATTAACACCCCTTTACCGTTACTCTCGACTTTTGTTGTCCCTACCTTTAAGACACTATGGGTAAGTCCCGTCCGACCAAAGGGACCTCTACAACTACTATCCCTAAAGACCTGTCCACTCTCCATCCTACTCCATTTATCGGTTCCTCAAGTGACAGAATATGTAAGTCTACCGTTTAAACTTTGATCCTCGAGAAGAAGAATTATTTAAATCACATTTTCTGGTGTCTCTGTAGAAAAGTCGGACTCCGTCCTAACCGATCAATAATAAAGAACAAGTAAATATACCGTATAGAAAATTAACGTATTCATCACCAAGTTTCCTCACTAGTTTTTTCCGTAACTCTTTGTGGGTAAAGAACTCTCAACTCCTTTATTTTCCAGGAACCTCTTTACATATTTCAGAACAAATTATACAATTATCTCTGAATATAAGACACGTCGAAATGTATAATGTATACGAAATTTTTTTAGAATAGGTAATCTACTTTTTTTTTTTTGTTTGAATCACTCCAATTTTTTTTTTCTTTTAGTATAATAGGGATAAAAGATATAAACATCTAAGTCTCTTGTTGATATCGATATACTTTCAGTACTGGATTGGTCACAGTTGGATTTTAGAAGATTAATGATCATGTCATTGTAAAATGGAGTGGTACAGTGTAAGGATCTAGGTCTCACGGAAGACCGGGTTCGTGGAGTAATATTTGACCTGTGTTAGGAATTGTTTTTTCTGGTATTTCTAAAAACCGTTTGTTCACTTTGTATCCCGTTCTCTATTACCGACAATTCTGTCCAAACTCTTGGTCTTTAGACCCTTTTCTTCTCATCCTTTCAATACAAAATCACTGTCTGTGAAACGATAGAGGGAATTAGAAACGTTATTGGAACTCTATTTGTACATGGTTCTGACGAAATGTATTTTCTTGTAATTCCGGGATGTTATAGTTTGTTGAGTAGGTTCCGATATGTCAATATGTCTATTTATCTAATCTTTGAAAATACTGAATTTGTCAATCACTATGTAAACAGGGTTTACACACACATGACAAACTTTTCACAAATTTAATATTTCAGAATCATCCTTTGGGGAAGAAGTGTTAGTAAAAGGCTTACCGGTCGACATGGAGGAACAAGGAGTCCGACATGTGGTGTCCCAAGTTGTCACCCCACTACTACCATATCCAGTGACAGTGGTCAGACAGAAGCGGACTACATAATTATATAAACCGACTCCCAGAGTCCATTTGTTTTCTTCGTGTCGGTATCACCTACTACTGGTGTTACTCTACTCTCCGTGTCCACCTCTTACGAAAAGCGAACGGAAGTTGACTACCATAGAAGTTCTGTCATCTCTGTTATTTAGGTATTCTCTACGTCTACTTCTAGTTCCCGTGTTATTCATGATTCTGAGGTGTCTATTTCTACTACTCAAGCAATTACAGTGAAGGTCGTATCCGTTCTACTTACTGACCTCTTTATAGTGTTTTCATTACCAACTAGAACAACCTCGGTGTCTTCCCCTCCGATTTCTGGTTTCAACAAGGGTTGTCTCTATAATCCTTTGGTGATTGTTACGTTCAAATATAATCAACGGGTGTATGGGAGGTCGAGTACTCTTACCCCATCACGTTTCCGACTGTCTATCGTCGTATCGCTAGTATCGGGTAGTGAGGGTCTTCGTCCGTTAACCACTGTCGTTTTGGTTCTTTCTTCATGTAGACACTTCGTGTTGAGTGTTTCCTGTCGCAGGACTCGTGTGTCTCGTCTAACTGTTCGTAGAACCCGTCTTACTGTTAACACATCTTCTAGAGTCTCCATCTTTCCTGTGTATTTTTCTTCATGTACCCACACACCTCCGACACTAGGTTCGTCTACTGACTCTACTACCACTACAAAGGTGAGTTCTACTAGTTTATCTCCGTCTCTTTTTAGTGTTTCTCCTGTTCGACGTTAAGGGGTTCTGACCTCTTTGGATCGTCCTTCTTGAGTCATTGTGTTCTCCTTAATCGGTACCTCTCAACTAGGATGTCTTATTTCAGTTATATTAGTTCAGGCATCTGGTGACCTCCACTCTTTAGTTCCTCTGAATGGGAAGTATTTCATCGGTAAGACCCATACTTTCTCTTTGTTCTCCTAACATTTCATCGGTTTATAATAGGATTAAATTATACGTGGGTGTCATTATTGAAAGACGATTACTAAAATCGTCACTTGGACCCCTGTGCACAAATGTATATTCCATGTCTACGAACGAGTTTATTTCGGATAAGGAGTCCGAAGCTTCTGAATGTATCTGGGTTGAACGTTTGTATATATCAGAAACAAATCCAGAAAAAGTTTTTTATTAAATTAAGAATTTATAAGAAATAGATATTATAATAAAGTTCACTAGTATTGAAGTAAGTATAATGACTATGTACGTAAGATATTTGTTATCGTGGTTATAGACTTTTAGATGGAGGGTAAACGAAAATTATGTAAGGAGTAGATCCCGTTATAGATAACTTGACAAAACACAACGAACAGAAATCTTATCTCAAAGGAAAGTAACGATTAGTGTATAGGGTAAAAATACGTCAAAAGTAATTTTAATTAAACTTAATCTTGATGTCTACGACAGAACCTTACTCAAAATATTAAAACAATGAATGAGAATGTCCTGTAATCCGAACTAAAGGAGAATGTCTTTTACTCACCGATCTTATTAATTCAAAACGAAGTCATAAGTAGTCAACGGGTGAACTAATATATAGGATAGGAACAATATGGACTGAACCTTTGGGTTGTCAGATAACAAGGGTCAAGACAGAGATTTAAAAATTCGTCCCTCCGAGTCTATGTAAGGGATTCCAAAGACTATGTCAAGAATAACGACCAGGATCTAATATGAATAAATAATTAATTTTGTAAGAATAGGAGAGGGTGAAGTGTGAATTTAGACAAGGAAATAGACCTAAGAGAGAGGGTTGTTTTAAAAAGTTTTAGAGGCATCAGTAGGTACAACATTTAAAGACTCCTTATTAATTTGTGAACTTTTAAGAGTAGGAGGTTAAACAAAACTAGACGTTATGAAGACCCTAGGTAAAGAAAGGGAAACGGTCTTTAGTCGAGAATGAACTTGATAATGGGTCTCGAAATACTTACCCGAGGGTCCCAAGATGGACCAGGGTGAGATTCGGTCGAAGTTGTTATCGTTATGTCAAAAGAAAGTTATCCTGTTTAAGATAGGATAATTATTCGAGTTATTAAACGTTAATAATTATTTCAACTTCGTTGACATAAAACAGAAAGTATAAAAAAGTTTACATGGAAAGGTGAGTATTGAAGGTGGTGTATAAAGAAATGGAATAGTAACTCTTTTACGTAAATCCGTAACTCTTTTAAACTTGTCAGTACAGTAAAAAGTATAGTAGAGAATGTAGACCTTTATCAGGTACGAAATATAAATAGTAAAAGGAAGAAAGGAAAACTCCTTGAAGGAATTTAAGGGTAGATTTTATTATGTACGAGTAACTGGGAACGAGGTTGAAGGATTAGTACAACATATTGAAAGAGACGTAAAGGAATCGTTAGTGATCTTAGAATGAAGGAAACGGTGATCATAATATATAAGTACAAATAGAGGTTTATATTATTGAACGGACTCTGTCTTTTACATAGAGTTGTGAATGGTAACATAGATCATATATCGTCAATGAACTTTTAAACAACTTTGTTGTTTACTGGTTACTAAAGTCAAAGAAAAGATTTAATAAAGTTTTGAGTTTTCCATCTATCGTAAACTAAAGTATCTAAAAGATATGAACAAGGTGACTATAATTAAATAGTATGTGGTAATTGGAAGACGAAGTTTTTAAAACCTATTTTTTAGATTGTCAATAGATTGACGTCTGTGTTTTGTATGTAATTTTTAACAACAACAGAGTAAAAGAAAAGATTAATGGTTCACTAAAAGAGGTAATAGACGAATTGGTTTGAAGGGGTACAATTAAAATTTTCGTGAAATAACTACCGAAATTTCAGAAAATTCCCGAAGGGAGTACCGAGTCGAGCATTTCTTAGGTGGACGTTACACCCTGTGGACCCAAGCTAGGGACCGAACCCTTCTAGGGGACCTCTTCCCTTTCAGATGGGTGAGGTCATAAGACCGGACCTCTTAAGGTACCTGATATATCAGGTTTCCCAGTGTTTCTCAGCCTGTACTGACTCGCTGAAAGTGAAGTTTCAAAAAAATTCTTATTGTGATAAAGATAATAATAAACTAGAAGACGTATCTGTTTATAAATCGTTTTAAAACTGTATCCTGATTTTAGTTTTCGAAATCTAGAATAAAACAATAGAAACTTAACGGAATAGACATTTGAAATATTCTTTATGTGTGACACGAAAACTGGTCTTGTTTCTGAGAAGATGATAAGAAGGATTCTATGGTAGAGATGTAAAAGTTAAAGGACCAAAGAAACGAAACTGATAAAAGAGAAAGTATCCTAGTAGGAGTCTTTCTTGTCACTGATCAATAGGTTTCTTTCTACCTAAAAGACTCTTCTTTCTGTGTGGTGTAATGAGTCACCGATAAAGGTACTGTGAGGGGACGGTTGGAGACGTTATACAGTAGATGAAAAAGTTTGAGTAGGACCCCTGGATACACCCTTAATTTCAAACTCTTATTAAATAATACCTTTTTAAACCTATATGAATTGGACGAGATTCTAAGACGAATTTTATTAACCGGTTATCTTCTATCGTAACATTAGAACCTTTCCTTCTATAATATCGAAGGGGAGGGGGGTCTTTTTCGAAAACCCTTCTACTTTCCTCCCCTTTTCTATTCCTTTTATCCCATTAATTCGACAGAAGTGTTCACCTTTTTCATTTAACTAGAGAATAATAGAACGAGTTAGAACTGTGGACATTCTATTTCAATTATGGGAATGAAACCATTTTTCTATTTATTAATAGGAGGTATAGATGTAAATATTGGAATAGCAAATTTATATGTTGTGTGACCTTAACGTGACTGAATGAATGTCAAAAGGTATATACGGTAGTATAAAGTTCTACAGTACGACTCTCTCTCTCTCTAGAGTCTGAGGTTAAAAGAAAACGGAAGTAGACACCGTGTAAGTAAGAAATGTGAAAAATTTTCAGTCATCAATGACTTGAAAGAGATTAGACAGATTCCTCCCAAATAGCATAGAATATATAAATTTCTAACAAAGTGCACAGGAGTGTTTTATGAGTTGTACAATATAGGTTTAATAAAAAAGGACTAAAAAAGAGACTATCTAAACTGTCTGAGTTCTTATTTCTGGTGTTGAAAAGGGATACATAGGAGTTTTGTCTCGGGTCACTTTTTCCTGGATGACATATCGTGTCTCTTGATACAAATGATGAGACATTATTGGATTTACCCTTTTCTTAAACTTTTTTTTCCTCTATATACATATACATATTGATTCAGTGAAACGATATGTGGACTTCGATTGTGTTGTAACAATTAGTTACTATGATGTTATATTTTAATTTTCACTTTTGTTTTGTTTTTTTAGTCTCAAGTTACAAGTTTATTTAATTTATATACCTTATATTCCCGAACTACTCGTTTTTTTTAATTTGTCAAGTATTTACTTAATCATCACTAAAGTCAATCATGAAAACTGTAGTGGAACTAGGGGAAACGTTTCGGTAACGGAGGATTCATTTTTATGAAAGACACAAAAAGTATATCAAGTATCAGACGAATTTAAAAACAAAACAAAGAAAGATTATGACATAAGGATATAAAAGGAGGTAAGTCGATGGGAAAGATAGTAAACTAGTGGAAAGATAAAAGGTGATAATTATTGACCCTTTTTTACAGTAAATGAGGTTTCTTTGTGGTTGTTAAAAACACGAACAACATGTACATTTATTGATCTAACAGAAACGAGAAGAGTTATTTTTAAGGATTTTTTATTTTTTTATAAAAGTGTAAGGAAGCTTAGTCTCAAATAATGGGTCACTGTACGTCCACAGAAGTAAGAGTCTGTATAGGGATTTTGTAGATACTAAAAACCCGTAATAAACGGTTTTAATGGAAGGGACAGTATTACGGGGTTTCAAAAAGAAGGTGAAGGATGTCTGAGAAACTTGGTCATATTTCTTATGTAACGAAGTGTCTTTTTTACAGTACAACGGAATAAGTACCCTTCAAATCGATAAAGGAGTTATATATAGTGGTCAACAGAAAAGAAAAATGTAATTGGTATTGAAGTCTTGAAACCAACAATAACTATAGAGGTAGGAGGATCCCTAGATTAATGGTGTAAGACGGGTCATGAACAGTATTAAAGGAGTTAATCATTCATCTTGATACCATTATGTCATCCTTTTAATTAACCAGTATCTTTTCTGGAAAAGATTATATGGTACCTCCAATCAACCAAAGGAGGATCTTTAAGAGACTCCTGAATCTCTCCACCTCCAAAAGAACCAGTATAAACAATTTTGTCTGTATTACCTTGATGGAAGAAATTCAAGGGGATGGAGTACTGATTAAAAAAGAATCAAACCTCTTTTTCTAGGAAAAGTATAAGAGTAAAGACTTTAGATCTTCTCTCCTTCTTTCCATGTTTCTTATGTCCTGTTTCATAATCTCACCGTCTCCGTTATATTCAGAAAACCTGTGCACCCCTTGAAAAAAAGGACCCTGTATTACACTCTTACTATTTATAAATAAATTACTTTTCTTTTATCTCGTTGGATCTACAGGTAGTCGTCTGTTTACCTATTCCTTCAACACCATGTATATGTGTTACCTTATAATAAGTAGATATTTTTCTTACGTAAACTCAGTCAAGATTACTCCACCTACTTTGACCTCGAATAGTATGTCTCACTTTATTCAGTCTCTCTCTTTGTGGTTATGTCATATATTTACGTATATATACCTTAAATCTTTCCACCGTTACTACTGGGATATACGTTCTGTCGTTTTTTCTGTGTCTATATTTCTTGTCTGAAAACCTGACACTCTCTTCCACCCCCACCCCACTAAATTCTCTTATTGTGACTTCGTACGTATAATGGCGTACATTTTGTCTACTGGTCACGTTCAAACTACATACTTTGTCCCGTGAGTTTCGGCCACGAAACCTTGTTGAGTCTCCCTACCCCACCTCTCCCTCCACCTTTCCCCCAAGTCCTACCCCCCTGTGTACATATGGGTACCGACTAAGTACAGTTACATACCGTTTTTGGTAGTGTTATAACATTTCGTTAATCGGAGGTTAAATTTATTTATTTAATTTTTTGTTACACACCCAACACCTCATTTTGCACTATCACGCACAAAATCTAAAATCCACTCTGAATAGGAAATCTTCTTGAAGGAGAATTGAAGTCTAACGTATAAATAAGGGAGACTGTTACTTGCGTCTGTGTACCTGATGTTTACTCCGTTTGTGATCTGTAGGTACCTTCAGAGAAAGTCTCCAAGTGCATTAGATGAGACCATATTCAATATAGTCTCTTCGATGTCCCTACCTTGTCATCCTTTAAATTTCCATAAGTCATTCTTGAATTACTTATCTTGAACTACCGAAGAGGAAGTCAACACAGTCTCTAACACTGGTACCGATCTAGAAATCCTTTACGAAACGACTCTTCTAACTCGTTATCCGAAATAGAAAGAGATCTGTATGTTTTCTAATTTTTATCGGTGTATAAAAAAAATTATCAAGAGTGGACCTCTATACGACGTAACGGAGAAAGAGGACTTTGATGTATCCGACTTACTAATGAAACTATTCGTATAACGTCGTTTTCACTTCAATGTTACCAAATATTTGACTCGAGATCTGAGACCTCGAAGGATGAAGTCGAAGGATGAAGGATGTTTTGTCGAAGGATGACAGAAAACTTTGTAGGTAAAAACATGGGATCGGTGGTATAAGACTCCTTCGGGTTCGTCGTGAACCTCTTAGGTGTACTATTGTTTGGTTCTGAGAGTCAGTTGTTGGAGTCTATTCGTGTGTCAGTTGTCAGTCGTATTTGATTGGTCGGTGTATGTACTTGTTAACACACTTACCTAGAAAGTTGGGATCAATTCGGTGGGTTCCACTGGAGTGTTTCTCATCTATGGTCGACAGGGGTACCCCGGGACGGTTTTGACATCTAAATACACGTTTTATTCATTCACAACGATAAAATTGTCGTTTTCAAGAGTCATTAAATGATATTTTTTTTTTTTTTCTAGTCTTAAACCACAGATTTCCACCCCCCGACTACATTATTTTTGAAATTTTCACACCGTAATTCAAACTTTGTCCTCTAAGACATTTCCGAATTCTTTAGACAGTGACTCTCCACCTTGTCCGAACTCCGTTGAGAACCATTGATAAACTTCCTCTCTCTCCTTTAACGAGAGTATGAGACCACTTTTCACCTATACATATACGAAACAACTTTTCAACCTACCGGGTATCGAGTCGTTTACATTTTTTGTGAAACACTCAAGTACCTTGAAGGAAACCATTTGACCATCCTTCTAATATCTTTCATTTTTAGATACTATTTTGGATTCTTCCTTCTTTACTTTTTTCTTCCGTGGTAATTCAAAGACTCTTCTTAAATCTCTTTGAGATCTCTTGGATCTTGAGTGACCCTAACCCCCCCCACCCTTAACAAAGAGTAAGGTAGGGGTTTCAGAAGGTCGTTTCAAAGAGTGTCATTATTTACCGGAGTCTTTTTTTCTAGTTAAAGTACCACGAAGTCTTCTGATAGTAGAGTCCCATTTCTCGACTTCTTATAGAGACGTCCTGAGAAACGATATTAAATCTTTGTGACTTCAGATACGGTCAATTCCAAAGGTTCATAGACTTCCCGTATTTAGGAGATTTAATTACCTAAAAATTTTTTTGTTAGAATTATCTTTGTTAGAAAACCTGAGACACCCTCTCCCTCTCCCACCTTACTAAACCCTCTTACCGTAACTTTGTACATATTATAGTATATACTTTGCTTAGCGGTCAGGTCCAAGCTACGTACTATGACCTACGAACCCCGACCACGTGACTCTGTTGGGTCTCCCTACCATGCCCCTCCCTCCTCCCTCCCCCTAAGTCCTACCTCTTGTGTACATATGGACACCGGCTAAGTACAACTTCATACCGTTTTGGTTATGTTATAACATTTCATTAATTGGAGGTTAATTTTATTTATTTAAATATAATTTTTTTCTTTGTAGTAGGAGTATCCATCGGGTGTTATTTCTTTCTTTACACTCAAACTGAAATTACTTTAATTAAAATACTTGTCTTTGTTTTTTATGGAAAATAAAATTCCTTAACATAATGAAAAACGATTCCAACTCCCTCTCTCTGTTATTTTTATCTTTATCTACAATCCTAGGGTTTGGAAAATATATCGCATTATTCTGGCTCTTTTGATGGGTGCACTTTTATAACAAACAGAATACTTATTCCTTCTTACTAGTCTCCTACCCTTTTTCTGAGGAGTCCAATCTTATCTCTACACCTCTTAGTAAGGGTCCTGTATCTGATTAGGATTAGTTCCAGTTGTGCACGCGTCAACCTAAAGTCCTAAAAATGTCTGGTCACTGGTGAAACACGAAGTAAGGGAGGAAAAAGTTTTCCCTCCCAGACAACGATAATAGGATACGAATAGAATGGCAACATAAAATCCACACAGTCCTCGTCTATTGGACGTAGAAACTAAGGGAATCTTGAAATTTAGTCTTTTTTTTTTTTTTTCGAAGTGAATTTCGTCGAGTATACACATACCTAAACTAAATCTAGTGTTCTAGGACCTGGAACTCTCTTGATTGGTCGACGACATTAACCAATTCTCAAACTGTCCGGAACCCTCCTTCCATTCGTATAAGACGTTACCATTCCTACATTTGTACCATACTATTTTCCCTTCTGACATTTTAATTTCTATCGGTGTTCATAAAACTCGGAAAGGGGTTACTCTTCACGCCAGAAAGGGAACTTATAGTGTTAATACTGACGAATACCGAAGGGTCCACCACAATCACCATTTCTTGGACGGACGGTTACGTCCTGTTCATTCTTTGTGTCCAAGTTAGGGACCCAGTCCCTCTAGGGGACTTCCTCCCATGTCTTTAGGTGAGGTCATAAGAAAGAACCTCTTAGGGTACCTGTCTCCTTGGACCGTCCAATACCAGGTATCCTGACGTTTCTCAGTCTGTACTGACTTTACTGAATGGTGTCATGTGTACCAGGGACATTACTGTCGAACTGGTTACTTTATACGGCATTACCACGATACGGAATTTTCTGATGGTCAAGGGTGAAGGACTTAAAATCTTATAAATGAGAAACTTAGGTCAATGGTCCGACACTCTTTAAGGTTTCTTGAGGTATTTGTCCCGGTGTACCTATTTTTACTCCGAGGATTAGATGTCAGAATCTAGTGGTGGACTAGTAGATAGTCGTGGTAGAACAGTCGGTACTTACTCGGAGTAGAATCTTCACCCAGGAAGGTACATCAGTTCGACGAATTAACTAACGTACCTTGTCTTTGTTTCGTAGGAGTTTGAGATGGGTTTAATCTCTAAATACTCGTTTTATTTACTAATAACAACAAAATTTAGTGATTCAAACCCTCTCCCCTATGTATAATCATGTGAAAGTACACATCAAAATTCACAAGGTAAATCGATCTATCTCGTCTATTAATAAGTTTGTATTAATTTTCTGTAAATAGTCATCAGACGTAAGACGTATGACATAGTTCCTTTATCTATTATTACTCTTTTGAATTATGTACCCATACTGTTTCGTGAATAAGGGTATAAGACTGTTAGACCATCTCCTCTATTCCATATTTGTATTGATGTATTGTGTCATTCTCAGTATTCTCTCTGGATTTAATGATACCGTAAAACTTCTTTCCTTTATAGAATACTTTATCCATTTTTATTTCACCATGAAACTATTTCTATCCTAATATATACCCATTTTCCTTCATTATCGGGAAACTGACTCTTTAAAAAATCAAAGATGCAATCGTGTCTGGGGTAGAGGTACTTCTAAGGTGGAATCTTCGTGATTTACTTACCCAGACTACAGGTGTACAAATGGAAAATCATATCTAATTACATTAATTTTTCATGTTATACTTACATTAATTAGGTATTGATCACACATTCTCACTGGTTCCACCGGGAACAAGGTGGTAACGTTTCATAAAAATGTTTTCTTTTTAACACTGGGATTAATATACTAGTATAATATTCTAATTCAATTCAATTCAGCGAGTCAGCACAGGTTGAGAAACGCTGGGGTACCTGACATCATGTGGTCCGAGGAGGTAGGTACCTTAAGAGGTCCGTTCTTATGACCTCACCCAACGGTAAAGGAAGAGGTCCCCTAGAAGGACTGGGTCCCTAGCTTGGGTCTAGAGGGTATACGTCTGCGAAATCGGAGACTCGGTGGTCCCTTCGGGATAATACTCCAATTATCTGTCATATATATTTGTCGGGTATGTTGAGTTGTAGTTTTTTTTTTTTTTGGTCTAATTTTATACCCGTCTTCTTAACTTATCTGAAGAAAAAGGTTCCTTCTGTACTTCCATCTGTTCACCACACACTTTTTTTACGAGTTATAGTGATTAGTGTTCCCTTTACATTTACTTTTTGTGTTACTTTATAATGGAGTGTGGACAGTCTTACAGATAATAGTTTTGTTGTTTACGACCACTCCTACGTCTCTTTTCTCTCGGGAGTATGTGACAGTCACCCTTACATTTAACCATATTGGTGACATCTTTTGTCATATCTCCAAAAAGTTTTTCGATTTTTGTCTTGGTGGTATACTGGGTCGTTAAGGTGAGAACCCACATGTGTGACTTCTATGTTTTTGTGATTGAGTTATTCTACGTCTCTGGGGTTACGAGTGACGTCTTGATAAATGTTATCGGTTTTATATTTTTGTTGAATTTGCAATTAACTATCTACTTGTAACTATATATATATATATATATATATATATATATACACGTTACCTTATAATGAGTCGGTGTCCTTTGTTTATAATAGTAAACGTCGTTGTACCTGAATAAAACAATTTATTTTATTCCTGTCTCTTTTTGTTTATGAACTAAAGTGAATGTACTCCTTTTATTTTTCATTTTGTTTGGTTACTTTGTTTTTCTTTGTCTTAGTGTATATGACTTGTGTGACCACCAGAGGTTTCCTCTCCGTCCTCTTATGTCTGTTTTGTCCATTTCCCCCAAGTCAAGACAAGTCAGTGAGTCAGTATAAGTTGAGAAACGCTGGGGTAACTGACGTCGTGTGGTCCGAAGGGACAAGTAGTAGTTGAGGACCTCGAACGAGTCTGAGTACATATAGTTATTTTATTTACAGTGTCTTTACAGTACATGTGTATTTTTATATCAGTTACTATGACATTGTACAAACACGTCACTATCTACTATTGGCCTGAATAAAACCACTAATAAGGGATTTCATATAACTTAGTGACACAACATGTGGACTTTACTATGTTAAAACATACAATTAATATTGTTGTTGTTGTTATTGTTTATCCGTAACTCTTTGATAACGGTCTGTTTCATTATGTGTCCTCCTAAAGGGGTTTTCGTTACCGGTCGTAATGTAAACTCTCCATATGTTTACTCGGACAAAATAAAGTTAAAAATATAAATAAAATTAACTTAATCTTTTAAACTCATATAGTTTTGAACATTAATTTATAATTACGTTCCTAAATCGATTTTAACCATACATACGAATTTTCTTTCAACTAAACTTGTTTTTACGATTTACTCATTTTTATAATAATATATATTAAATAATAAACGTCTATATTTCTTACTCCAAGTCTATCCCATGTAATAAACGTGTGTCTGTATGTCAAAGGTCCTGTTCTGTCTTTAATATAAAAGTTTGAAAGTCAAGACATAACAAACTTTATCTTTAAACACTCAAAGAAGGAAATGTCCTTAGAGTTACGTATCAAATAACTCACTATAAAAATTATAAGTCTAACTTCAATATGTGTAAGGAAGTACTATGGAGTGAGGTAGGGAAATACTTGTTTTCGTAGTAAACTGATTTACTGACCTATCTAAATCAATTCTGTATTCAAAGATTGTCTTCATTCGATTTAATAACGGTACCTTTATTTTATCCTTAATCCTCATAAAAACACAAACTGAGGATAGGAAGATGACTTCCTTTTTTAAAAGAAGTCGAGTCTCATCACAGTTACTTTTTTATCTCCTCTTTCGGTTTCAGGTTATGTGTCTACTTCTCAGGATCTGACTGTAAGACCAGTAACGCTACTTCGGAAGTTCACTCGTGACCGGGGATGATGACCGTGATCTAAGTAAAACATTTCACAACAGACCTCACAGACCTTCGGAGAACATTAGGACGGAGAGAGGGTGTAAATTTCTTGATACAAAGTTCCCTCTAGTTCTTGTTCACTCAGTTTCGGAATGTTCTACCCTCCTCTTGGTCTGATTCTTATTGATTTCTGGACACAATTAAAATCGACAAGACAAACGATGACAAAACTTCAAGAACTTCACTAAGTTTCCTCTTTCCTACTCTGACACCTTTACTTGTTCCTTATACTGGCTTTTTGAGTATTAGGTGTTTTAACTATCCTAAATCATCGACTCGGTTACACACCACATCTTTCTTTTTTTTTTTTTTTTTCTTCTCAGTACTTCAGTGAAAGTACACGAACCGACGGACTCACCTACTTTACTCGACTGTAAGTGGTTCTGTCCTGTACTTCCACCGACTCGCTAGAACCGTCGTTTTCTACCTTCCTACCTGTTCCTTTAAGTTTTATATTTGTAGAGAAACCAAGGTCCGTAATATGTTTCTTGGCACAACTGTTCTAACACAAATTACATTTTAGACACGGAAGTCCTTTAAGTTTAAGTAACATGTCTCTCTATTTCTTTTACACAATACAACTTGAAAAACAGACGGAGGTTGAGAGGATCGAGAAAGACCGAAGTCTCAAAAACATATGCAACAGGGAATTTAGACTTTCTTAGATGTGTTTATTAGGTAGAATGGACCACTAAGGATGAATAGGAAGTCTAATATTCAATGGGTAGTTAAAGAGTCTCTGCAGTAGAGGTGTGGTAAGTTAGACTAAATAAAATAATAGATGGGAAGGGGGGTTGTACATGTCAAAAAGAAATTTTTCCTGTCAAGTTAGACACCATTTCATAAAAGGGGACTTAAATGGAGAAATTACTCTGACAAAGTTTGGTCTTATATCAAGATCTCCCGTTTCTGGTGTGTATAAATAAATAACAACTAAAGGTCTTCGATTTTATCATAGACCATTATACTTCGTTACTTATTTGTAAACAACTTTATTATTTTCCATTTTGTTTTTATCTAGAACCAACATTCTTGTGTTCCGTCTGAGATGATAATTCCCTTCTAACTTTATTCCTTCGTTCCTTCCGAAATCTCTCTTTCACTCTCTCGGCGAATCTGATAGAACTTTATACGTTAAATGTATCTCACCTCCTCGATAAGGTGTCTTTTCTTCCTCGGGTACTCCTTTGTCGTCTTATGTCTTACCGTGAACCTCCTATTAGTTTATCCTGTGTTGATCTGTACATACTCTTTACCTATCGTTAGTACAATCTTTGTTTTTACAGTCTCTCTATCCGTCTCTGATCCACTATTTAAGAACGATTGTTTTCTAATAACCGAAACAGAACATCCCGTTCCCTTCAGTGACTCCCATAAAAGTACCTAAAAGACCAGTAATCCCGGAAGAACGAGAAATATCACAATTGTAACTGAGTTGGAAAAAACGAAGCTAATGGACTCTAAGAAGTCGTTAATACGTTAGAATCATCCAAGGACCTTCTCTTCATTATCCATACTACACGTCCCTTACTTACACCGTCTTTCTGTCCTCTCATCTCCTTCCTATACGTATGTGTATCCTTCCTCTGAGGTATCACTTTAAGGTTTGTGTTTGTTTCCTTCTGTTTTTGTTGGAGTACCTTTTCGTTTCTGTAAAGTTATACATCCAACTCCACCCACCTAGTCCTTGACTTTTCCGAATGATCCCAAAAGAGTTCGTACCTCTCATGGGTTTAACGGAATCAAAGAAGTACTTTTCGTCTTGACTCTCATCCCCCCGCTCTCTCACCATTCTAATAGAAGATGAGAAGGTTCCTTGACCCGTCACAAAAAGATTTTTTTATTTTATTTTGTCGGTTAACAATTAATAAAACAGTCGTTTTACCCAAATAAACCCTTATTACCGCTTAACGGTAAACTCTGTTCAAACGACATCGTTTTCGGTATCCGTTCAGATTGTTAATTTTGTTTTTTCAATTTCCAATGAAATATCTCTTTTCACTCCCTTAACTCTTCTCAACAAAACTTACTTTCAATCAAATTCGTTTCACTCTCAAACCTGTCACGTCGTAAAGCAAAACGGACGTAACAAAGACCCTCTCCTTTTAAGAAGGACAACTCCAGACAATAACTACAGAAGGACCACTCCCAACATTGCTTCAGTTCAACGTCATACGTTCCAGAGAGAGACCGGAAGACTGAGGGAAAATTTACTCTATAGTAAATAAAACGAAGTGTTGTCGAATCCACATATAAACGAGAATAGTCAACTATATTAACAAAAACTTATTAGTTAGATAAAGTGTCGACACTTTATATTACTTTAAACAAGATCTTTACTCATTAACAAAGGGTGTAGTCGTGTTGGAAGAATCTCATAGTGACTACCGTCTTTCAGTTTTATAAAATTGTAGAAACTAGGAGTAAGAGATTTATACTTTTGTAAGAGTACAATGTCATACGAGATGTGAACTCTTTTTACACTTTCATGTGTATAATGGACTGTGTATTTTCCAGATGTCAATTTACTTATCGATTTTAAACCGAGGAATTAATTATCTTATACTTCATACCCAGTAACGAGAAACTTCCCGACTAAACTTAAGGAATAAAGAGTCCGACATTTAGTAACCTAACTTGTTGCCACACTCCTACCATATTCTATGTCTATAATCCCACAGAACTGAACTTCTCATTAACCTAAACCCGGAATTCATCTACTTTCTCCGTGTTGGTATTACTTGTCAATGGTGTTACTCTACCCTCCGTGTCCATCTCTTTCGGAACATAGAAGGTTGTCTCCTACCTTAAAAATCTTACCGTCTCTACTACTCCTGTATCCTCTGGTCTTATTCATTGTCACCTTATTGGTTCTGTTTGTGTGGTTCGTGTTTATACTGGTTGACTAACTCTATTCTAACCACTCTACGGTCGAACTCCTGACCTCTCTGTAGTGTCTTCTTCACTACCTCGAACAACCTCCTCACCTTACCGTCCACTTTATAGTACCTCCACCACCGGTCACTCTAATACTTCGGCGTCCGTGTCCGTCGTCGGTGATCAGGGTACGTGTGGGGCTTTGGGTACTCGTGACACATCGCGTCTCCCAATGTCTACCGGTGTATCGCTAGTATTGGGTACCGACGGTCGTCCTTCCTCACTCTCGTTTACTCCTTCTCCTTCTTTTTGTAGACCTACCGTGTCGGATCTTTTCTTTACCAAAAGAAGACCCGGTCGTCCAGTTGGTCGTAGAACCCATGTTACTGCTTCCACATTGTTCAGAGTCTCGTCCTCTCCTGTGGTTCCTTCTTCATGTACCCCCACACCTCCCGAGACAGGTCGTGTTACCATCTTTGTTACTGCTGCAATCACGGGTCGTACTTGTTTATGTGTTCGTCCTTCTGTCGTTTCTCGTCGGCAACGTCGGGTCGGTCTCTGCTCTTCGGCTCCTTCTGTTTGAGACAGTGATTCCAGAGTAACCGGGTGAGGTACCAGTGACGATATGTCCTCTCGGTCTCGGTCTCGGTGTCCGGTCCTACGTCCCTACCTCTTTCCGTACCCCTTGAGAGTGTTTCAGACGTCCATCGTCCGTAGAGGTCTACAAACTACCTTGAGTAAGTAAGGGAGGTTTTATCAGACGGTTTTATTCTTAATTCCGATTTATACCTTGTCTTATTGACTGTTGGTTACTCATCTGAAAAGGGTTCCGATACTTGTATAATAGAGAGGTCCGTTCCTAATTTTTAAACGGATTGTCAAAAGAGAACATAGAATGAAGACCTAATAACACCAAAAGAACGAGTGGTCTTCGGGTTCTTTCAGTCGGGAAGTTTTCACTTTTTATAACAATTGAAGTCGATAGACTTGAAGTAGTCTCACACCCTATTTTCTTACTCTTTACAAGTCTTTGTCATACACTTGAAGTCAAATAGTTGGTATTTTAACCTTCCTTTTTCTTCTTAATCCACTAGAGACTCTTTTTCCCACTTCCCTAGACATGAATAACTATTGAGTAATATACGATTTCATATTACCATTTTTATCGTATATGTAAAACAGTTGATAATTAATGTTAAAATGTAGTTGTAGGTTTTGTTATTCTTTGTTCTTATTTTCGGAAATTACACCAAAGATTGTTATTCTTCTCTGTTTAATCTTTGTGAAGACCTTTAAGACTTTGATCTCGTCACCCGTTCCTACCTTGTCTTTTATTACAATCAAATTTGTTTATAAGTAGACAAAAAAAAAAAAAAAAGGTGTTTTTCTTATCAGTAGTCCCACCATTTTTTTTTTTTTTTTTTAGTTCTGTCACTGAAACACCGTAAAACATGGTGTGAAGTAAAAAGGTCTCTTTGTCTTTATCTCAAAACGTTTTTACCGGTACTTTAACAGTGTCTCCTACTCTTTCTTTCCGTATTAACCCGTCAAAAGACCCAAGGTTGGGGGCTGTATTTAGTATCCGAAATAAATAAAACATAGAACGATACAATTATAACAAAAACTTATTAGACTGATGATTTGTATCAAACGTTTGACGATCTTTTCTAATAAAGATTTCAGTAAGATTATAGTCTATTAAAAAAAGTACCCACACAAATGGTGATTGGTTCGGATTCTTCATTCTTTCATAAGAGACCTACGTTTTAGTAGATCGTAAATAACTGACATAGGTCAGAAACACATACATGAAAATCATATAAATATATGAATGCACAGTGAAACACGACTTCTTAATAAACGTAGACGAGAGTTTTCAAAAAAAGCTATAAAGATCAGTTATCATTTACAATCGAAAGATTTGTGATGCATTTTACTAATTTTTAAAGACTTTGTGGATAATGATCTTAAACCTCTTATATTAAAATGAGAAAGAATTAGTGATCTTTGACCAGGATTTTACTCATCCATATTAATAACAAAAGGACTTTAATCATAATCCTATAAGTGTATGTGATCAAAATTTCGAGAAATTGTGTTTGTTAACCTTAAAAGTCACTGATGTTGAAACTTCTATTGATATTTCTATAAAGATAATGTATATTTACGTTTCCCACCTATATGGTTTATGGTGATCACGGTGGACCCTTCTAATATAGGAGTTATACATGTGTATATATACATATTATTCGAAGACAAAAGATACATTTCTTTTCGTTTGACTACTTTATCAAAGAGATATATTATGGAGGTGGAGCTGTTTACCTGAAGGCTAGTAAAGTTTTGTAACTACCTTTATATTTAAATATCAGTAACGAATAGAAATTGTTAAAGGCTTTTAAAAAGACTTTGAAGAAAGTTGATTAAGTGTACATTTGGGTGACTTGGGAGTGAAGTGATTCATACTTAACATCTGATATCTTCAATCTTAATGGACTAAGAGTTTCTCATAGATATAAATGACTTATGGTATTTTGTGTCGACAATCCTAATAAACAGGGAGTCTGGGTACTTCCATCGACTCAAAGTCAATCGATCTAAAAAAAGTATGATAATAATCATTATATTGGGGTGTCAGATTTACTCAACACACTAACTACGTACACAAGAAAAGTACCACGTACCTCTGGGTTACCGTGTCATATATACTCTTCTGTAGTTTCTGGTGGTGTCACACAATATAGTCATGATCCCTATCTTCCATTACCGTTGGGTGAGGTCATGAGAACGGACCTTTTAGGGTACCTGCCTCCTTGGGTCACCCGACGTCAGATGCCCCAGCTTTTCTCAGCCTGTGCTGACTCGCTGAAGTGAAAGTGAAAAGTGAAAAGTGAAAGTGAAAGTGAAAGTACGCAACTTCTTCCTTTACCGTTGAATGAGGTCACAAGAACGGACCACTTAGGGTCCCGACCCCCTAGGACCACCCGATGGCAGACACCCCAACGTGTCTCAGCCTATGCTGACTTCGCCGTCGTCGTCCCTATCTTTTTAAATTTGTCGTCTTCTTATTTTTATAGAAGGTCGGTTTATGAATGTCCGATATTTTAATTCAATTGTCTAGGGAGTCAAACCTCATTCTTCTAGATATAAAATCCAGATCGTAACACACTGAAACCCGTTTTAAGAATTGAACTTATAGTTAGAGGAATAAAATTTTAATCTTCACTTTCACCTTCAGAAAGTCGACACAGGTTGAGAAACGCTGGGGTACCTGATATGTCGGGTACCTTAAGAAGTCCGGTCTTTTGACCTCACCCTTCGGAAAGGAAAGAGGTTCCATAGCAGGGTTGGGTCCTGAGGGCGTGACACCCCCTAAGAAATGGTCGACTCGGTCTTCCCTTCGGGTTCTTATGACTTCACCCATTGGATAGGGAAGAAGTCACCTAGAAGGGCTGGGTCCTTAGCTTGGCGTCACAGGACGTACCGTCCGTCTAAGAAATGGTTGACTTGATAGAACCTTCGGAAACTTTCTCTGTCCCTTTATTGACATTATTTGACAACTCTACGTACCTTTCATAAATTTGTCTCTGAAGATGTCTTATAGGATGTCTTTCTTTAAACTGAATCCCATCGTCAACTCATGACCGGGAATCATCGTAAAAGTTGAGTACCTGAGGTTCTAAGAATCAATCTTCTCGAACTTTAAGGGGAATATTATAAGATCTCGAATATCTATCTTAAGGCCAATACTAGGAGTCTCGACTGTGAAAGGGTGGGATGAAAACTGAGGAATCTATGAGGGGTCCCTAAATACATTAAATCTAAAATTTCACTGAGTTATAAACTCCAATGACACATGTAAATTTTTTCCTCGTTTAAGTGTTTTAAAAGTCCACATTTTATAAAACTCTGAAAGTTTATATATAGAATACCTTCCGTAATCAATTGACTCTATTTAATACATCCGTCGGAGTCTATTATTTCTTCAATTTAAAAGTATAAGAATTCATGTGTACTTATAGGACTTAAACTGTAAAATTTTACCTCAAATTCATCTCAAAGTTAATATCGAATTTTGTATGTTGGTACTCATCTGTCGTCTTTATGATTCATAAACAAAGTAAATTAGGTACTCAGTTGGTTTGAATTTTTTTTTTTATTCTTACCTTTTAGATGATTGTCGTATTTACTAGGTCATATTGTCAGTACTTCTTTTTGAGTCTCTTGATACGGGTTAGTAAGAATCATGGACCTTAATTTTTGTCGAGGACCAAGAGGAAGAATTGGGACGGTGAATGGTCTTAACGTCACTCCAGGTCACAGGTATTGTGATGGGAAACGGTTCCAGATCTGGGGTGTTTCGGGAATCTGATTGTCTAGTTATAAGAGTGACGAATCGTTCATGAATAATTATATAGAGGAAAGTTGAGTCTTTGTCGACAAGTCATAGACCTTAGGGTCCTTTCATCTGAGATTCAGTTTCTGATCTTGGACTCCTTTATCGTCTTCTCTGACGGAGACGGAACTCTGTCTTCAAGAGACGTAGTTTTCATCGTAGGCGATAGGTAGTGCTTAGATAAACAGGTCGGTTTCAGTGTTATAACTCTTCAAGACCAAGTACGTTAAGAATCTTAGTGTATCCTACAACTAGTAATCTTCGTATATGAGACTAATAACCGGAGGACTCCGAACTAGATGACGGGACTTCTCGAACAGAACCTCAATTAATCTTCGGTTTAAATAAGACCTTTTTATTACAACGGTTAAAGAGTTTCCTTGGGAATCAACTCTTTGGACCCCTCGTCCTCGGAACTTACATTACTCAAGTGTGGACGTAACTTATAAGACATATAAACACTCTTTAATACTTTTTCTTGACACCACAACCTCTTCTGAGAACTCTCAGGGAACCTGACGTTCTTATAGGTTGGTCAGGTAAGATTTCTAGTCGGGACCCAAAAGAAACCTTCCTTACTACGATTTCGACTTTGAGGTCATGAAACCGGTGGAGTACACTTCTCAACTGAGTAACCTTCTCTGAGACTACGACCCACCCTAACCCCCGTCCTCCTCTTCCCCTACTGGCTCCTACTCTACCGACCTTCCGTAGTGGTTAAACTACCTGCACTCAAACTCACTCGAGGTCCTCAACCACTACCTGTCCCTCCGGACCACACAACGTTAAGTACCCCAGTCTTTCTCAGTCTGTGCTGACTCGTTGACTTGACTTGACTTGACATGACTTGACATGACTACTTTTTCTTTAATGACGTTGAATCAGACATTACGTCGTTTGTTACCTGTAGAAAAGTAACTTAAAATTTAGTCATATGACTACATAAATAGGTCCCTGAAACTAGTAATCACACATATACTTAGTTTCCTCCGGAATGAATTTTTTAAGTAGAATAGTCCAAGTACAGGTATCTTTAAGATTAGTTTTCTTAAGTTTTCGAACTCAAAATCGTTTATGGGATTTAGATCAATGCTTGTAGTAATTTAATAATAGAAAAGAATAGAATAGACAACAAATATAACCTTATTTATTTCCACAGTCAAAATAGTAAAGTCAAGGCAGGGACTTAGCGTAGGGTGAGAAACACTGGGGTACTTAACGTCGTGCGGTTCGGAAGGACAGGTAGTGGTTGGGGGCCTCAAGTGAGTTTGAGTACAGGTAGTTCAGCCACTACGGTAGATCGGTAGAGTAGGAGACACCAGGGGAAGAGGAGGACGGAGGTTAGCGAGGGTCGTAGTCTCAGAGAAGGTTACACAGTTGAGAAGCGTACTCCACCGGTTTCATGACCTCAAAGTCGAAATCGTAGTAAGGAAGGTTTCTTGTGGATCCTGACTAGAGGAAATCCTGACTAACCAACCTAGAAGAACATCAGGTTCCCTGAGAGTTCTCAGAAGAGGTTGTGGTGTCAAGTTTTCGTAGTTAAGAAGCCACGAGTCGAAAGAAGTGTCGCGTTGAGCGTGTAGGTATGTACTGGTGACCTTTTTGGTATCGGAACTGATCTACCTGGAAACAACCGTTTCGTTACGAAAATTTATACGATAGATCCAACCAGCATTGAAAAGAAGGTTCCTCATTCGTAGAAAATTAAAGTAACGACGTCAGTGGTAGACGTCACTAAAACCTCGGGGGGTTTTATTTCAGACTGTGACAAAGGTGACAAAGGGGTAGATAAAGGGTACTTCACTATTCTGGTCTACGGTACCAGTAAAAGACTTACAACTCGAAATTCGGTTGAAAAAGTGAGAGGAGAAAGTTAAAGTAATTATTCGAAAACTCAAGGAGAAGTGAAAGACGGTATTCCAATTACAGTAGACGTATAGACTCCAATAACTATAAAGAGGACCGTCAGAACCAAGGTTGAACACGAAGAAGGTCGGGTCGCAAAGAGTACTACATGAGACGTATATTCAATTTATTCGTCCCACTGTTATATGTCGGAAGTGTATGAGGAAAAGGATAAACCTTGGTCAGACAACAAGGTAAAGGTCAAGATTGACAACGAAGGATTGGACGTATGTCCAAAAAGTTCTCCGTCCAGTCCACCAGACCATAAGGGTAGAGAACTTCTTAAAAGGTGTCAAATAAGACTAGGTGTTTTAGTTTCCGAATTCGTATCAGTTATTTCGTCTTTATCTACAAAAAGACTTTGAGAGAACGAAAAAACTACTAGGTCGTCTATAACCGTTAAACTAGAGACCAAGGAGACGAAAAGATTGAGGTCGAACTTGTAGACCTTCAAGTGTCAAGTACATAACGACTTCGGACCCAACCTCTTAAAACTCGTAATGAAATGATCACACACTTTATTGACGTTAGCACACCATCAAACTCGTAAGAATCCGTAACGGAAAGAAACCCTAACCTTACTTTTGACTGGAAAAGGTCAGGACACCGGTGACGACTCAAAAGGTTTAAACGACCGTATAACTAACGTTGTGAAAGAGTCGTTGTAGAAAGTCCTAAACTTTATCGAGTTGACCTTAAGGTAGTGGAGGTGACCGAAACAAGTATCACTACGAAAGATTCCGGGTGCACTGAAGCGTAAGGTCCTACAGACCGAGATCCATTCACTAGTATGGTAGTACTAATAGAACCAGTACTACTAGCAAAAACATGTCAAGAAGACATATAAGAACAGTGGAGAAGAATTATAGAAGACGAAGACAATACAGGTACGGTAAAGACAGGAAATAGTTTGGGTAGAAACGTACATTATAAAGGAACCATAGAGATTAAAAGAACTTCTCTAGAGATCAGAAAGGGTAAGACAACAAAAGGAGATAAATGAACGTAACTAGTGACTCCTTCCGAAAGAATAGAGAAGAACGATAAGAAACCTGGAGACGTAAGTCTACGAATATAGAAAGGAAAAGAGGAAACAAAAAACGAAGAGAAGAAAAGTGTCGACAAACATTCCGGAGGGGCCTGTCGGTAAAACGAAAAAACGTAAAGAAAAGGTACCCCTACCAGAACTAGGGACAGAGGACATGTTACAGTACTTAGAAGAAGGTATCTAGAAGTCCGTGAGATAGTCTAGATCAGGGAATTTAGATAAAGACTGAAGGTGACATATTGGAATTCCTTAAACTAAATCCAGTATGGACTTACCAGATCACCAGAAGGGATGAAAGAAGTTAAGTTCAGACTTAAACCGTTATTCGCCGAGTACTAGACTCGGTGTCAGTCGAGGACCAGAACAAAAACAACTGACATATCTCGAAGAGGTAGAAACCGACGTTTCTTATATTAGTCAGACTAAAGTCACAACTGGTAGACCACTACAGGTACACATCTTATAAGAGAACACAACAACCTTCTCCCACAAACGATACTGGTCACGTAAGAGAACCGTTTTGACATAATGAGAAACGGGACGAAGTAAGGTATAAGGTTCCGGTTTAAACGGACAATGAGATCCATAAAGAACTGAAGGATGAAAACGTAAGGTCAGGGGATATCACTTTTCCTGTAGAAAAAACCCACAATCAAGATTTTCCAGAACATCCAGAAGTATCTTGACAAGTTGAAGTCGAAGAAATCGTAATAACCAATCCCGTATCTGAACCTAATGACACTATAACTTACCAAACGGAACCTTTGTTTGTCTCTGGTAAGACAGTAAAACCTCTGACGTATAATCATGACTTAAAGTCTGAGAAAACAACTAGTACTACCGATGAGGTAAAGAAGACTCCCTAAGGACGGACGTCATCATTTATATTACCAGCAGACTCAATTTAAGTGGGTAAGGTCAGATAAAGTCAAGCGACTAAGGATCTTGCAATTACAAGTGAGAACGGTAGAGGACAACTGGTGAACGTTAAACGGAACTAAGTACCTGGATTATAAGGTACAAGGATACGATATAACGAGAAATGTCGTAGCCTGAAACGCAGATAGTCATCAGAGTAAGTGTCGACCCATACCAAAAACGAAACCGAGGTAGGGAAGTAAGGAAGACCTCACTGAAAGGTGACTAGAGGTCATCGCATAACCCGTGGATGACTGGACCCCTCAAGGAGAAAGTCATAGGATAGTAAAACGGAAAAGTATGACAAGTACCCCAAGAGTTCCGTTCTTATGACTTCACCAAACGGTAAGGGAAGAGGTCACCTGGTGTAAGACAGTCTGGAGAGGTGGTACTGGGTGGGTAGAACCCACCGGGGAGTCCCGTACCGAATCAAGTAACTTAATCTGTTCCGACACCAGGATCACACTAATCTGACTGATGAAGACACTAATACCAAAGTCACACAGAAGGGAGACTACGGCAGAACGTTGTGGATGGTAGAATGAACCCAAAGAGAATGAAACCTGCACTCCATAGAGAAGTACCGACGAGGTCGTTTCACGTCGGCGACGAGAAATGGAACCTGCTACCCATCGATGAGTGACGACGTGGAGGACTGAAAGTTGTACCTCATCCAGGAGATCCGGGAGGCGAGGGCACGTCGGTGGCGAGGAACCTGTACGCCAACGAGGAGGGGCGGTGGTGGAGACTGGAACCTATACCCCATCGAGGAGAGTCACCAAGGACGCGACAACGTCGGACCGTGGGACCCGGCGACGGGGACTGGAGCCTGTACCCCATCGAGGAAAACCGACGACGGGGAACCCGTACCCCAGGAGGGTCGAAGACAGGAACTGGAGTCTTCATCCCATCAAGGAGAGTCGGCGCGAACACGCGGTAGCGTCAAGTATTTCAGGTACACACATACAACTCAGTGAGTCAGGATAACCTGAGAAACCCTGGGGTACCTGATATTGGGTGGTCCCAGGAGACAAGTACCCTAAAGGGTCCATTCTTATGACCTCACCCATCGGTCAGGAAAGAGGTCCTCTCGAAGGTCCAAGAAATGTCGATCACGGTGGATCCTTCGGGGTATTTCAGGTATATAAGATATTTTAGTTTTGGTTTACCTCTTGTTAAAACTTATAAGGAACTAGTTTTGGTCAAATACGTTTCGAATTAAATCGTATAAAAACGTTCTAATTGAACTGGACCCAGTAAAGAACAAATACCGAAAACTTAAGTATAAGTTTTGTATTTGACAAAGGGTTCCAACTATACTGATTACTAATTAAAGGATAGTAAATTCTTTTTAAATTATAAAATTGTCTGGTGAAACTTATTATTTGTTTATGACGGAAGAGTCATAAATATCGAGAGTGATATTTACACTCATAAATATTCGACGAAATACTGTTATAATGGGACTCGGAAAAAAAAAAAAAAAACAAACAAACTTATAAAGACCAATTGGTAGAAACAAAACATACGTGTTATTTGAAAATGATTAATGACGAAGTCACAAAGTAACCAAAATGAAGGTAATAAAGATCTTTATTATATTTAGTGACATATTTAACTCTTCCGTTTGATTTTCAGTTGAAAGATTTCAAATGTACTTTTCTTATCGTATTAAAAATTTTCCTTTTCATTATATTCCCGGATGAGAAGAAACATCATTCTACGGAATCGTTATTTTTCTCGTGTGATGACCCTGTCTTTCTCTACTTATCATATTTCTCTACCTTTCCTCCCGAGTTTTTAGTTAGATTACATAAACCCTTGGAACAGTAACTGTTTTCACCTGATTATTCAGTCACTTTTTCTTTTGATACCAATAAATATTTACTATGACCCTTGGAACTCCTCCCGTACCGTTGGGTGAGGTCCTAAGAATGGACCTCTTAGGGGTACTTGTCTACTCCGACCTCCCGATGTCAGGTATCCCAGTGTGTCTAAACCTGTATTGACTTCGTTGAATCCATCGTGTGTGACCCTTGGAATGATGGAGACACATGGTATAGTGTCTTCCTCCACAGGACTACCTTGTTACATTATGGAACGACTTCTAAGTCAATATCGTGGTTCATACACTGTTATGGACTACCTTGGGGTATATAAATTAATTTCGCCTTACATAAGAATTGATCGTTTCTTTCTGACACGGGTCGGCGGTCAATACTATATACAGACTCGTAGTTACACTCTCCTTTCCTGTATTAAGGAAGGTAATAACCTGGTGTCCTCTAGTTTAGTTAGTTAAGATTTCCTTCAGTTGGGACTCTTAAGTAACTTTCCTGACTACTACTTAGACTTCGAGGTTATAAAACCGTTGGACTACCTTTCTCGTCTGAGAAACCTTTTCTGGAACTAAGACCCTTTCTGACTTCTGTTTTTCTCTTCCCTCGTCGTTCTCTTGTCCTACCAATGTCGTTATGGCTGAGTTACCTGTACTTAAATCGTTTGAACTCGAAACATCAAATCTCCAGAATAAAGGTTTTTCCTCAAACAACAACAACAACAAGTCAGTGACAGGACAGGTTAAGAATCGTTGAAGTACTTGACATCGAACAGTCTGAGGAGACAGGAAGTAAAATAGAACTCAAACGAATGAGGAACGTTCTTTTCAATACTGGTTTGATCTGTCGTGTAATTTTTCGTCTCTGTAATGAAACGGTTGTTTCCAGGTAGGTCAGTTTCGATACCAAAAAGGTCATCAGTACACACCTACACTCTCAACCTGATATTACTTTAAACCCACGGTTTCTTAACTACGAAATCTTAACACCACAACCTCTTCTAAGAACTCTCAGGGAACCTGACGTTCCTCTAGATTGGTCAGGTAGGATTTCCTTTAGTCAGGACTTACAAGTAACCTTCCTGACTACAACTTCGACTTCGAGGTTATGAAACTGATGGACTACGTTTCTTGACTCAGTAAACTTTTCTTGGACTACGACCCTTTCTAACTTCCGTCCTCCTCTTACCCTGTTGTCTCCTACTCTACCAACCTACCGTAGTGGTTGAGTTACCTGTACTCAAACTCATTTGAGGTCCTCAACCACTACCTGTCCCTCCGGACCGTACGACGTCAGGTACCCCAACGTTTCTCAGTATGTACTGACACACTAACTTGACTTGACTTTCGTCTTCATCTACAAAAAGACCTTGAGAACGAAAAAACTACTAGGTCGTCTACAACCGTTAAACTAGGAGACGGAAAAGATTTAGGTCAAACTTGTAGACCTTCAAGTGTCAAGTACATGACAACTTCGGACTGAACCTCTTAAAACTCGTAATGAAACGATCACACTCAGTACTCATGTTAACACGTCATCAAACTTGTAAGAAACAAAGTATAAAATAGGTCAAATTTTACTCCAAGAGTCAGTACGTGGATACCAGTAGATTAGTACTGTTTCCTTCATTCTTAGATATTGTATCTTTTCGGTCAGAGAAGTTATTTATCACAACCTTTACCTGTCGGTGTACGTTTTCTTACTTTAATTTCGCGAGGGATTGTGGTGTGTATTTTTATTTGAGTTTTACACGTATGTATGCCCTAGATCTTTTTACAATGACTTCTTAAATACATGTCCCGTTGTTACCTCTTTGTCTGTATCTCTTATCTGAATACCTGTACCCCTCTCCCCTCCTCTCTCACTCTACATACAGAAAGGTATGTACCTTTCTCATTGTACCTTTGAGTGTAATAGTATACATTTTGTCTATCGGTTGTCCTTAAACGACATACCGAGTCCTTTAAGTTTGTCCCCGAGACGAACTGTGACACTCTTTTATAAACATTTACTTCTCTTTATAAATGTTTACTTATAAACATTTACTTCGTTGACCGTTCCTAAATTAGAGGTTTTATATTGTTGTCGGGTACGACGAGTTACAATTTTTTTTTTTTTTTTTAAGTTAAGTTCGTTTGGTCAGTTTTTACTCGTCTGGATTTATCTGTAAAGAGGTTTATTCTGGATGTCTACCTAAAACCCTTCTGGAAACAATACCAACACCCGAGAGGTGGAGACGACCCAGTCCTTCGACCCCTACGTGGGAGTCTGTGGTACTGACAAGGGATTGACATCGGGGAGGTGAAGGACTAAGGACACCGGAAAATTTACTAACTTATTGTTACTTTTACCTAGGTTTCACTGAAGAGATGACTTCGTCTTCTAACAATAATGGAAGGTAATTAAGTTAAATCAGAGACCCTTACCCGTCTTACTCACTTTATGTCTTTTGACTTCTCTTCTTTTGGAGTGAAACCTCGAAAGAGGTACTGACAAGACTTCGGGACGGAAAGGTGAACAAAATCAAAACGACACTTAAATATTTATCACTTCTGGTTTCTTTATCTTCTTTGTAAACTCTCGAAATATGTTTTTTTAAACGGAACTTTCGACGATAAGAACCTCCCTTTTCGTATAGTTCAAGGACAAAACAAAACAAATCAAAAAAATTGTTCGAAAGAATACAGGAATCTAAAACTTCCTATTCTGTTTATATTTGAGTATGGACGTCTGATAAAAATGGTCGACACATCCTTATTACTCTATATTTAATTCCCGAAACATTACACCTACAAAACGATGATCCCAACTGATGACACTTCTAGAAAATATCAAACAATCACAAAATAAAAACTAGATAGTGAAGTTACTGTAATAAACTGGTTTGTTTTCAGTAAGACAGAAAGATTCGATACTGGAACAATACTTGTCATAAACGTAAGTGACACGTTTACAGGTACATAATAGAGAAATTCGTTGTAGTACCACGGTAGTGAGTTCCTTCAACTTACTCCACTTGTAACTATATCGAGAAAGGAGAAAGGGGGTAAAAATTTTACATTGTTTATGAAAAATACAAGGGGAGGGGGAAGGGGAAAGGGGAAGGGGAAAACCTTTGCACAACCCCTGATCTATCAAATTCTACTCGTTAACTCCCCTAACTCTCTAACTAGGTGTGTCTCGGACCTAAGAAAAACGAAGTAGTATTCCGAAAGACGACCAGTCGGATTAATTCATGGGAAAATTGTTCTCTTGGAACACCTTTAGGTCGACCGTTAAGTTCTTCAAGTCCTTCGTCCTGGTGTCTCCAATATGAGACCCTAGAACCGGTACTCCAACCTACGGAGTGGAACAACTTTTCTCTGTGACCTGGATTTACCACGTCGTACTGAAACAACGACGAACCGATTTAAAGAGTTGTGGTGTCAGTCGATTCAGTGGATGTCACTGAAAGCTTTTTGTGCCTCTCGTGGATGGGACTCCTCTACCATCTAAGTCTCATTCGGCAGCATCTGTATTAAGGAGACTACCGAAAAAGTTGTTACCTGAAGAAGCTTGTTGTCCTCTAAGTACCGTGGTCGGGAGAGACAAGACGGTACTAAGACACCTGAGACCACAGAGATTCCCTCGTATACGACCTTGGTGTCCCTCGGATAGACCAACCGTACCGAGAAGTGCTCCAGTACTACCGTACTCGGTCGTATCACCCCCACCGTGTCCTTTGGTAGCGGTAACCTTACCGTCGAAGGTAAGGGTCTTTCCGACACGGAAAGTCCTTTTCGGTGGATGTCTATAATCCCTTCTCTTCTTTTTTCTATTCGACCTTTTCAACGTCAAACTTCTCCTTGTGAAAGGAAGAAACTTAGGTCTTCGACCGTTTGTCTTAGTCGGTACGTCTGGATAACCCTGGGGAAGACCTCACACCCTTTTGGGTGGATCACGGTTCGTCGGGAGGTTTTACGATCAGTAGTTTTTTCAAAGGTTTCTGCTAGGACGACGACGGAAGAGACGACGTAAGTAGAGTGGTCCTAGAGTGGTACGTTTACCTTTGTTTAACAGTTGGTACCAAGGTTCGCAGATGTTCTTGGACCAAGGATTCGGACATAGTAGAGGTAAGTTCCGGTCACGAACCTTTCGATTGTCTTACCTTGTGTTTAGTCCTGGGGAAAGGAGATCGGCTCTCAGACGAAAATGGTCAGGTTAGAGACAATGGTTTGGTCATCATGACCGACCACCACATCAAAATTCGAGAGGTTTTCTCTCAGGCGGTCGTGGTGAGGAGGCTAACGCTAGTCCAGGAGAGAAGACTGGTTCAACTGGGCGGCTTGATGACTGTCCTTCTCGCTCAAGGACTTCTGAGACTTCCTACTAGCCTTACCTCTACAGAGTCTCTCGTCTCTCTCACTCTTCAACCTTCTAAGACTCCCGTTGTCGTGTGGACTTGGTTTCCTTTTACCCCTCCTTCCGACGGTGGTCTTACCAGAGCGCGAGGGACATTTCCTCCTGGCCCTCCGGGAGAGCGTGAGAAACCTTCGTCTCGCGTCCAATGACTTTCGTTACCCTACCATCCTCATAGGACTTTTACTACTCTTAACAGAAGGGGAGTGTCTCCTACTCGAATCTCTCAGGATGTACTTCCGTCGTCGACTGTTTTTTACCGAAACCTTTCTTACCGAAGAACGTCTCAGCTTCAAGGTTGGATAAGAGGGGAACCTCTTCGTGAACGTCTCGTCTCAAATTCCTGAGTCTGTGCTTCTGTTCTTCGTCACTCTGTAGACTACTGCTACGGACCTTCATCCACACATTTACGAATGTCAATTTAGACTGGGTCATTTGAGTCGAACACACAAATCCCCAATATGTCTTCTTTAGCAAGAAAAGGAAAAGAATAAAATAACAACTTATGAAGTACGAGTTCCCTTTATTAGTATAGGGTTTCTCTCTCACTCGCTGACCGAACAAATCGAAAACAACAACAAGAAGGGACAATAGACAAATTATCTCTCTTAAAACACACCACCCTTTCTAAAAAATTTACGTGTATGTGTGTCATATATACCCCGTTACGTGTTCACCCTCGACCGTCACGTCTCCCCTCCTCTGTGACCAGACGTCGTTGTCGAAGATGATGATCGGGAACCCCGTGAGTGGGGACACGAGTTCGTTGGTAACAGTTACTGTTTCACTGATAACTTCAATATTAACATAATTTAATTAGCAAAGGACACCAGTACATACCTACACTCTCAACCTGACACTTCTTCCGACTCGTGGCTTCTTAACTACGAAAACTTGACACCACAACCTCTTCTGAGAACTCTCGGGGAACCTGACGTTCCTCTAGGTGGGTCAGGTAAGACTTCCTCTAGTCGGGACCCTAAAAAAACCTCCCTTATTACGACTTCCACTTTGAGGTCATGAAACCGGTGGAGTACGCTTCTCATCTGAGTAACCTTTTCTGAGACTACGACCCTCCCTAACCCCTGTCCTCCTCTTCCCCTGCTGGCTCCTACTCTACCGACCTACCGTAGTGACTGAGTTACCTGCACTCAGACTCACTTGAGGCCCTCAACCACTACCTGTCCCTCCGGACCGCACGACGTTAAGTACCCCAGCGTTCCTCAGCCTGACTCACTGACTTGACTTGACTTACGATTAGTAAAACTATAAAATAAAATAAAGACCAACGAGTCCATTGCAATCGGGAATTGGTTCGTATACACCAGGGGGGAGTTGAAAAAAAAAAAGAAAGACCCATGTCGACATTTTATAAACCTATATCCTTTACAACACAATAAGAACGTTGGAACTATAAGTCCCACCTAACATTTTATATTTAAAACACTCTAAAGTTTCTAATTCTAATAAAACTATTGTAATAAATGTCTAAATTTTCTACACTAATAGTGTTCAGACAACTCTCTCTTTTGATGACGTATTTTATTGATTGAACCTTATTTATAAAACGTAGTCAAACCTAACAGAACACATTCTTCATATAAAAGAAATTTTAATGTACCCACCTAAATCTCCAGACTCCTTTTAGACTTAAGTCTGTGTGGACAAAGAGGAAAATCGTCTATGTAAAAACTACGTCTTTTTGGACACGTTATGTGACGGTCATTATTTTGGTCTTTCTTTTTTTTCTCTCTGGATGTCTACTAGTTGTTTGTGTACTTTTCCAAAAGTAGTAATGACTAATAATTTCCTTACGTTTAGTTTCGACGTTTCTAATCTCCTTACGTTTAGTTTCGGAGGGTGGTCAGTCTTACCGGTAGTATTTTTTTAGATATTTTGTTATTTATGACCTCTCTCACACCTCTTTTCCGTTGGGGGGTGTGAAAACCACCCTTACATTTACACACATCGGCGATACCTCTTGTCATATCTGCAATAAATTCTTTGATTTTTACCTTAATGGTATACTGGGTCATTAACGTGGGGACCCATATATGAACCTCTTTTGGTATTAAATTTTTCTATGTACTTGGGGTTACAAGTAACATCGTGATAAAGGTTATCAGTCCTGTACTTTCGTTGGATTTACAAGTACTTTTTTCCTTCTCCATTCCTTCTGTACCATGTATATATGTTACCTTATGACAACAAAAACAAAGTCAGGGACTTAACACAGGTTGAGACATCTGGTGGTCCGAGGAGACAGGTACCCTAAAGGGTCCGTTCATATCACCTCACCCAACGGTAAAGGAAGAGATCTCCTAGAAAGGGTTGAATTCCTAACTTGAACACAGAGGACGTAACCGTCCGTCAAAAAAAACAAACAAACAAACAAAACAAAACAAAACAAAATGGTGACTCGGGGGACCTTTCGGATGCTACCTTTTAACGACTCGATATTTTCCCTTGTTTTAACACGGTGAACGTTTCTGTACCTACCTGGATCTCTGACGGTATGTCTCACTTCATTCAGTATTTCTCTTTTCGTTATATAAGTACTACGCCTTGGGTCTTTTTACCGGGTTTACTTAATTAAACGGTTCGTCTTTATCTCTGTGTCTACATCTCTTGCTTTCATACCTATGATTTCACCCCCCACTCTAGTCAACCCTTTAACCCTAACTGTACATATATAATTATACACATTTTATTTATCGATCTCACTTGGATGACATGTCGTGTCCTTTGAGATAAGTCACGAGACACCACTGGATTTACCCTTCCTTTAGGTTTTTGGTTTCCTATATACATATACATATAGACTAACTGAAACAACATATCGTCTTTGCTTGTGTAATATTTCATTGATTTGAGGTTATTTTTAATTATTATTATTTATTTTACTCTACGAGTCCTGACTTCCACTAAAACTATATCCTCATTCTGTATTACTCCCTTTTTTTATAAAATGATGATTAATTTCCTAAAATCCACTAATCCAGCGTTGAAAATTTTTCAATATCGATAAGAGACTTAGATTTGAAATATCTTTTGGACCTATTATATATATATATAAATAAAACGTCCCTAAAACAAACGTAGATTACCTTTTGTATTTTCTTTCGTACACACTTATATTTACTTTCACTTTCACTTCAGCACAGGCTGGGAAACACTGAGGTACCTGACATCGGATGTTCCGAAGACGTAGGTACCCTATCAGGTCCGTTCTTCGACGTGTCTTAGATTCTGAGTATAATTAGTTCTGAAACACGTAGAGACGATCCTGGCAAATAAAGAAATTAGGAGGTTTTTACCACAAAGAGTTACGGAAAAAGTGGTGAGGAAACTTGGTGAGGAATATATAATGTCTTCTGTACGATATATTTATATCTCCTTTGTTATTGGTGGGACAGAACGGAGTCCTACTCCTTCTACAAAAGTGTCGAAAGGTGTTACTTAAATAATTTTTCTTAAGGGTCAAAGTTTAGACAGTAGACTCACATATTTCCTGAACCCACAAGTAGAGCAAGTTGAAGAATGTATATGTCTTTAATAAAGTAGTTATAGAGGTTCTCTTTGGTCGAAAGGGACCGTCCATAGTGTTTTTCATGTGAGGACGACAAAAATTAATAGTGATAATAACCTAACCGGTTTTTCAAATAAGTCAAAATTCATTTTTAATTTTTACGTAAGAAGTAAAAGTGGTTCTTGAAATAACTTGTTGTATGAGTAAATACTTACTTGAAAAACCGGTTGGGTTCTAGAGAGGAGTAAAATCAACTATGAACGGAGACACTAAAAGACTGAGAATACAGTATGTGACCAAGATTACAACAAAGTGTCCACAAACTCTGTTAATACTAATTATTAGACTAGGAAAGGGAAATGAGGACATTGAATTTAAAGTCTGTAAAGTCGAAAAACACATGTCACAAAATGAATAGTCATAAGAAAAATTTTGATTATTTTGACCTCGAGTATAAAGTACATACTGGCGGTAAAAGTCCCCTTTTCCATTGGTATAATAAAGAACAATTAAAATAAATCTAAAAGTTTAGTTTCATATATTGTAGTAGTTATTCCGAGAGTGTCAAAACTTAATGAGAGAGATAAGAATAAAGATAGGGAGTTAAAAATCAAAAACCTAATTCAGAAAAGAACAATAAAATAATAATGATTATCGTATTAACAGTAAAATGACTAAGAGACATTCATGTTATAACCGATAGAGGTAAAAAACAAGAGAACACAAGAAAAAAAGGGAAAAAAGGTTTATTCGAACGTTTACAGTAAATAATAAGTTTAAAAAAATCCTTACCTTACAAATAAATAATATCTATGAAGGAACAACTATAAATTTATTGAAGAAATTAAATATATCAAAAATACAATTACTCTCTTACACTAACTACGGTCGAGATAATAATCTTAAATAAATTAAAGATAATAACCATAGAAAGTTGAATAAGGACCACTTCATAAAAATAAATACGTAAAATCATACGTATAATAAAATTAACTCGACCACTACCTGTCCCTCCGGACCGCACGACGCTAAGTACCCCAGTGTTTCTCAGTCTGTGCTGACTCACTGACTTGACTTGACTTGACTTACATCGATAAAATCCCACGTTATAGTAATAAACAAAATATATATTCACTGGACATTACTAAGTCATTACGACTTAGGTTTATGAAGTGACGTATATAATGTTTATTCGTAAAGTAATATAAAGATCTTTATAACTGAGTTAAAAGAATATCTTAGAGAAAAAAATTTAAGATTTATTTAGAAAACCCTAAAGTATGTATAGGGTACATGGTTTTGTTATCGTCTCCATATTTTTATTTTCGTAAGTAGTTCTTACAATTTTCATTTTCTATGACATTTATAGTTGTTTTCATATCTATAGTAACAGAAGTTTCATTAATACGATTCAATTACATCGGTTCACGTATTCCGATGTGACATTTGAAGTAGATATACTTAAAAGGTCTTATCCTGTGAGATATGTCTGTCTTTCGTCTAATCTGGTATCCGATCCCTGTCTTGTATTAAACTGACCTTTGTCTATTCTTTACAGAAGACCGATACTAAGTTTTACGGGATTTTGACCTGACACCATCATTAATCTGTTAAAAAGTTAAAATTGTTAGTTTTACGTACTTATAAACTATATAAATCGATAAAAATTAATAATATCTCCTTTAAGTAATTTTAGAACGACTAAAAGAAAAAGATATGTACAGATAAAATTATTGATTGATCTCCTGAACCCCCGTTCTCCTAGGTAAATTATAAGTAATAAAATCAGGAAGAGATCATAGAAATTCGTAAAGACTTTGTGTAATCTAGAAATAAAATAAAACCATTTTTATTAATAATTGATATAGGTAAAAGTTAGACTACTGAATCTCAAACGGTATGATCATTACGGGATAAGATATCAGTTGAGAGTGAAAACTATGTCGGTACAACAAGTCAGTGATTCAACATCGGTTAAGAAACACTGGAGTACCTGACATCGTACGGTCCGAAGGAACAGGAAGTGGTAGAGGGTCTCAAACGAGTTTGAGTACAGGTAACTCAAACACTACGGTAGGTTGGTATTTATATATGGTTTTTTCTTCTAATAAATGGTTTCACCTCTTCACCTTCTATCCAAGATGGTTTAAGTCATGTCTACCTAACACAATCTACCGTTTAATATGGATAAATAAAGTGAACAAAGGGAGAAACCTGTCGATGTTATATCTGAAATTTTTTCTATTCTTTTGACTGAATAGTTACCGAAGTTTGACTACTCTGGTACCAAGTAATAGAATAGATGAATAGACATGTATGTCTTATTGATGAAAGATTTCACTAGTTTTAACAGGGATGGTGGAAAGAAAAAGTGTAGGTGATGGATAATTTTAGACAAATATTTAAGTATACCCTAAGGGGGTATGGATCCTGTTTTGTACCATCGCATAAATTTAAGATATCATCTTATTAATTTAATACTATTGATTTGACGTAAATCTTTTTCGTAACGTATGTACAGTACCCTCTTACTTTTAGTTATGTTTAACCCCAGTCCTTGAACGTTATTATACACACACACACACGTACAAAAGACATCATTTCTTCGTTTTTTTTTTTTTTTTNTAATTTAATACTATTGATTTGACGTAAATCTTTTTCGTAACGTATGTACAGTACCCTCTTACTTTTAGTTATGTTTAACCCCAGTCCTTGAACGTTATTATACACACACACACACACGTACAAAAGACATCATTTCTTCGTTTTTTTTTTTTTTTTGGTGTTATGAAAGGTAAAAGGTCGTTTTTATTTATTTTCGAATTTCTTCCTTTATTCTTACATAAAATTGGTACACTTTAAGGTAACGACGATGTGATCATTCAACGAAGTCAGTACAAGCTGAGACACGTTGGGGTATCTACCGTCGGGTGGTCCGAGGAGACAGGGACCCTAAGAGGTCCGTTCTTGTGACCTCACCCAACGGTAAAGGAAAAGGTTACGTATTTTCACTTTCTACTTTCACTTCAGCGAGTCAGTACAGGCTGAGAATCGCTGGGGCACCTGACGTCGGGTGGTTCGAGGAGGTGGGTACCCTAAAGGGTCCGTTCTCATGACCTCACCCCACGGTAACGGAAGAGGTACTTTAAGGTAATACTTTCTAATAAAATCTAGTGTAAATAACATAAATGACTTATAATTTGGAGGAGATTTCAAAATTATCCGTCTTTTTTTCTTGGAAAATTTAAGGAAAAAACAAGTTATACTGTTGTTTGTAAACAGAGACTCTTTATGTAGAAACTATAATATCCTCTTCCTTTACCGTTGGGTGAGGTCACAAGAACGGACTTCTTAGGGTCCCTGCCCCCTCGGACCACCCGACGACAGATTCCCCAGCGTGTCCCAGCCTGTGCTAACTTCGCTGAATCGTCTTTAGTGAATTAATACGACTCCATATTAATTCGCTGAGACGTATTAATTCCGGTATATACTGTTCGGGTGTTGTTAATAAGAGTTACCGTTTTTTGACTTTCGTATAGGAGATTTTAAACCTTGTTCTGTTCCACGAGTGAGAACGGTAATAACAATAAGTTGTGCAAAACTTTCAGGGTCAGTGTCGTTAGTCTTTTCTTTTCTTTATGTTCCTTAGGTCTAACCTTTCACTCTTCATTTTAAGAGTAACAAAGTCTACCGTGTTATGATATGTATCTTTTGGGGTTTCTACCTTGGTCTTTTAACGATCTCGATTAGTCACTTACTTTGATTCGGTACGGTATACCCCGTTGGGTTCTACTTACCCAGTGTCACCTCTCCAGACTGTCTTACACCAGGTGACCTCTTCCCTTACCGTTTGATGAAGTCATAAGAACGGAACTCTTGGGGTACTTGTCATACTTCTCCGTTTTTCTATCCCGTGACTTTTTCCTTGAGGGGTCCAGCTATCCACGGGTTATACGACGACCTCTAGTCACCTCTTTATTGAGGTCTTTCTTGCTTACCTACCTCAGTTTCGTTTTTGTTGTGGGTCGACACCTACACTGACCACTATCTTCGTTCCAGGTCACAACATTTCTCGTTATAACGTATCCTTGGACCTTACAATCCAGGTACTTAGTTCGGTTAACCTTCACCAGTTTGTCCTCTACCGTTCTCACTTGTAGTTGTAAGAACCTTAGTCGTTGGATTCTAAGTGACCTTACCCACTTACATTGAGTCTACTGCTAATATAGATGTTGACACCCGTCCTTAGGGAATCTTCTTTACCTCGCCGGTAGTATCAGAGTTTTCTCAGGTTTTACGTCATGAACCTACGTTAGAGTTTTTGTTGTCTTACTAGAGACAAGTAAAGGTTCCGTTTGGTAAGTTATAGTGTCATTAGGTTCAGATACGGGGCTGGTCGTTGTGATTTCTTCGACTTCAACTTGCCAAAATACTTCTGGATGTTCTGAAAAATCTTGATTGTGGGTTTTTTCTACAGGAAATGTAATATCGCCTGACTTTACGTTTTCATCTCTCAGTTCTTTATGGACCTCATTGTCCGTTTAAACCGGAACCTCATGTCTTACTTCGTCCCGTTTCAGATTATCTCAAAACGGTTCTCTTACGTGACCAGTATCTTTTGCGGGAGAAGGTTGTTGTGTTCTCTTCTGAGATGTGTATCTGTAGCGGTCTACCTGTTGTGGTTTTAGTCTAACTAATATAAGAAACTTCGGTTTCTACCTCTTCGAGATATGTCGGTCGTTTTTGTTTTGGCCCTTGACTGACACCGAGTTTAATACTTGAGGAAAAACGGTTTAAGTCTGACTTTAACTTCTTTCACCCCTTTTGGTGATCTGGTAAGTCCATACTGGATTTAGTTTAGGAATACTAATATGTCACCTTCACTCTTTATCTAAATTCCCTGATCTAGAATATTCGTCTTACGGACTATTTGACACCTACCTCCAAGTACTGCGACATGACCTCTGTCCCTAGTTCTGGCAGGGGTTCTGTTTCTTTACGTTTTTTCGTTTTACCGACAAACTCCTCCGGAATGTTCATCGACACTTTTCTTTTCTTTGCTTTTCGTTTCCTCTTTTCCTTTCTATATGGGTAAACCTACGTCTCAAGGTTTCTTATCGTTCCTCTCTAATTTTTTTTTTTTTTTTTTTGAAGGAGTCACTAGTTACGTTTCTTTATCTCCTTTTGTTATCTTACCCTTTCTGATCTCTAGAGAAGTTCTGTTAATCTCTATGGTTCCCTTGTAATCACGTTTCAACCCGAGTTATTTCCTGTCTTTACCATCCCTGGATTGTACTCGTCTTCTATACCTCTTCTCCACCTTTCTTATGTGTCTTCTTGACATATTTTTTTCTAGAAGTGCTGGGTCTATTAGTACTACCACACTAGTGAGTGGATCTTGGTCTGTAGAACCTTACACTTCAGTTCACCCTGAATCCTTCGTAGTGATATTTGTTTTGATTCCCTCCACTACCTTAAGGTCATCTCGATAAAATTTAGGACTTTCTACTACGACACTTTCACGACGTGAGTTGTACGGTCGTTTAAACCTTTTGAGTCGTCACCGGTGTACTGACCTTTTCCAGTCAAAAGTAATGTTGGGGTTTCTTTCCGTTACGGTTTTTCCCGAGTTTGATGTTTTGTTAACGTGAGTAGAGTGTACGATCATTTCATTACGAGTTTTAAGAGGTTCGGTCCGAAGTCGTTATACACTTGGCACTTTAAGGTCTACAAGTTCGACCAAAATCTTTTCGTCTCCTTGGTCTCTGGTTTAACGGTTGTAGGTGACCTAGTAGTTTTTTCGTTCTCTCAAGTTTTTTTGTCGATAAAGACGAAATAACTGATACGGTTTCGGAAACTGACACACCTAGTGTTCTTTGACACCTTTTAGGACTTTCTCTACCCTTATGGTCTGGTGGACTGGACGGAGAACTCTTTAGACATACGTCCAGTCCTTTGTTGTCAATCTTGACCTGTACCTTGTTGTCTGACCAAGGTTTATCCTTTTCCTCATACAGTTCCGACATATAACAGTAGGACGAATAAATTGAATGTACGTCTCATGTAGTACTATTTGCGACCCGATCTACTTCGTGTTCGACCTTAGTTTTAACGACCCTCTTTATAGTTATTGGAGTCTACACGTCCACTGTGGTGGTGGAAATACCGTCTTTGATTTCTTCTTGATTTCTCGGAGAACTATTTTCACTTTCTCCTCTCTCTTTTTCAACCAAATTTCGAGTTGTAAGTTTTTTGCTTCTAGTACCGTAGCCCAGGGTAGTGAAGTACCGTTTATCTAACCTTTGTCCCCTTTGTCACAGTCTGAAATAAAAAACCCCTAGGATTTAGTGACGTCTACCACTAACGTCGGTACTTTAATTTTCTACGAATGAGGAATCTTTCTTTCAATACTGGTTGTATCTGTCGTATAATTTTTCGTCTCTGTAATGAAACAGTTGTTTCCAGGTAGATCAGTTCCGATACCAAATAGGTCATCAGTCCATACCTACACTCTCAACCTGATATTTCTTTCGACTCACGGCTTCTTAACTACGAAAACTTGACACCACAACCTCTTCTGAGAACTCTTAGGGAATCTGACGTTCCTATAGGTTGGTCAGGTAGGATGTCCTCTAGTCAAGACCCACAAGTAACTTTCCTAACTACAACTTCGACTTTGAGGTTATGAAACCGGTGGACATAGTTACAGAACTGAGTAAACTTTTCTGGGACTACTGAGTAAAGTTTTATGAGACTTTCTAACTCCCGTCCCCTCTTCGTCTACTGTCTCCTACTTTACCAACCTACCACAGTGGTTGAGTTACTTGTACTCAAACCCATTTGAGACCCTCAACCACTACCTCTCCGGACCGTACGACGCCAAGTACCTCAGCGTTTCACAGTCTGTACTGACTCACTGACTTGATTTGACTTGACTTGAATTAGTCACAATATCTTTTCAATGTCCCATATTTTGATTATTTGTCTTTAGTGAACGTAAGAATATGTGATTGGTACTTTAGAGTCTCCTTACTTCCTTTGTTAGGGTTAGTGGTAACGTTGTTTTTCTTATTTTATTCCTTATTTGGATCCTTATTCGGATGGATTTCTCTGTTTTCTGGACATACGTCTAATATTCTGAGATTACTTTCTTTAGTTTCTAATGTGTTTACCTGCCTCTCTATACGGTACAAGAACCTGACTTTATTAGTTATAACACTTTTACTGATATGATGGATTTCTTTAAATGTCTCAGTTACGTTAGGGACAGTTTGATGGTTACCATACGAAGTGTCTTGATTTTGTTTTTACAATATTAAACATACCTTGGTGTTTTCTGGGATTTATCGATTTAGTTAGAATTCTTTCTCTTTATCTCTACTTTCTTAGTTGGAAGGACTGAAATCTGATATGATGTTTCGATGTCAGTAGTTCCGTCATACCATGACCGTGTTTTTTTCTGTATATCTAGTTAATTTATTCTATCTTTCGGGTCTCTATTTGGGTACGTGGATACCTGTTGAATAGTAACTGTTCCCTCCGTTCTCATATGTTACCTCTTTTCTGTCAGAGAAGTTATTCGCCACGACTTTTTTGACCCGTTGATGTACATTTTTTTTACGTTAATCTTGTAAAGGATTACGGTATGTGTCTTTATTTGAGTTTTACCTAATTTCTGAATTTACATTCTGGTCTTTGATATTTCAAGAATCTCCTTTTGTATCCGTCTTATAAGAGACTTTATTTAGTGTCGTTCTAGGAAACTGAGTAGAAGATCTCATTACCTTTTCTATTTATTTATTTATTTAACCTGTATTAATTTGTTACTTAAGACGTTTCGTTTCAAATTTGTTCCACTTTTCTGTTGGAATTCTTACCCTCTTTTATTATCGTTCACTTTGTTGACTGTTTCCTAATTAGAGATATTATGTGTTCGTCGAATACGTCGGGTCATAGTCTTTTTGTTTGTTGAGTTAGTTTATCACCTGTCTTCTGGATTTCTCTATGCAGAGGTTTCTTCTGTATGTCTATCGATTATTTGTGTACTTTTCTACGAGTTGTAACGAGTAATAATCTCCCTGTGTTTAGTTTTGATGTTACTCTATAGTGGAATGTGACCAGTCTTACTGGCAGTAGTTTTTTAGATGTCGTGGTGTCCTCGCAACCAACCGGGACCTATCAACGGAGGGGAGGGCGGTGGACGGGGGGGAGGGGCGCGGTGAGCGACCGCCGGTGGGGGAGCGGCCAGTGTGTGGAGTACGGACCACGATTTGGTAAGTACATCCTGGACGAAGACCCAACCCAAAACATGTGTCGTCTCGTCGAGGGAGTGACGTTAGATAACTTTCAGTCGGGAACTGTGTTTCCAAACATTCCTTTTTTTTCTTTAAATCTTGTTTCCTTATTTTATTAAGTCTTCTCCTTCTTTGTGAAAATTGTTGTTGTTGTTTTTTTACAAAAATTTTTAGATGTTCGTTATTTACGACCTCTCCCACACCTCTTTTTCCGTGGGAGAACGTGACAACCGTCCTTACATTTAACTATGTCGGTGATACCTTCTGTCATACCTCTAAGGAATTTTGTGATCCTTATTTTGGTTGTTCACTTTTGACTTTCGTTTTTAGTGAGTCGGTACAGGCTGACAAACACTGGGTACCTAATATGTCAGGTACCTTAAGGGGTCCGGTCTTATGACCTCACCCATCGGAAAGGGAAGAAGTCCCCTAGAAGGGTTGGGTCCCTAGTTTGGGTCCAGAGGGTGTAACTTCCGTTTAAGAAATACTTGACTCGGTGTTCCCTTCGGGGTATACTGGGTTGTCAAGGTGATGACCCGTATATGGGACTCCTTTAGTTGTATCTTTTGTTCTATAAATGGGGTTATAAGTAACGTCGTGATGTTATCGGTCCTGTACCTTCGTTGTAACTACAGGTAACTGTCTACTTACCTATTTCTTGGATACCATATATATATATATATATATGTGTGTGTTACCCGATAATGCATTAGTATTTTTCCTTGTGTGAACTCAGACAAGATTACTTCACCTACTTGGATCTCGGATAATATATTTTATTTCATTCAGTCTTTCTCTTTCTGTTCATAATATATAATTACGTATATATACCTTAGATCTTTCTATCATGACTACTTGCTTACGCGTCCCGTCGTTACCTTTGTGTCTGTATATCTTGCCTAAACACCCGTGTCATTCCCTTCCTCTCCCACCCCACTTAACCCTTTCATTATAACTTTATATATGTTGGTATATATTTTATCCATGGGTTACATTTAAACGACATACTGTGTCCCCCGAGTTTGGCTCACGAGACTGTTGGATCTCTCCACCATACCCCCCACCGTCCACCCTCCTTCTAAGTTCTCCCTCTACTGTAAATATATGGATACCGACTAAGTACAACTACATACCGTCTTAGGATATGTTATAACATTAATAGGAGGTTAATTTATTACAAAATTTTTAATTTTTCTGTTTTGTTTTTTTCTTTCACTTCCTTATCGAGTCTTATAGAACTTTATACGTTGAATATATCTCCTCTCCTCGATAAAGTGTCCCTTCTTCCTTGGGTTCCTTTTTGTATCCTCTTATGTCTTACTGTGAACTTCGTGGTCGTTTGTCAACTAATCGTAGTCTCCCGAATTGATCCGTGCATACTCTTTACTTAGTGTTATTAGAATCTTTATTACAGTCTCACCATCCGTCTCTGATCCACTATTTAAGAACGATTGTCTCCGAAGAACCAAAATAAGGTATCCCGTTCCCTTGAGTAGCTCCCATAAAGGTGTTTAAAAGACCAGTAATCCCTTCTGATCGAGAGGTCGAATAATATAATAGAGTTTTGGAAACGAATCTAATAGACTCTATAAAGTCGTTACTACGTTACAATCAGTGAAGGGCCTCCTATTAGTTATCCATACTACACGTCCTTACTCGTACGCCCATTTCTCTCCTCTCATGTCCCTTATTAACGTACGTTTATCCTTCCTCTGGGGTATTACTCCAACATTGGAGTTTGTTTTCTCCTTGTTTCGCTAGGGTTCCTTTCGTATCTGTAAAGTTATGCATCCAACTCCACTCACCTAGTCTTTGACTCTTCCCGGTGGTTCCTGTCGATGTCTCACAACACAAGTACTTTCTTTTTCAACAATCCTCCTCTCCATTCCCCTCTGTTAGTTTAATAGAAGATAAAAAGGTACCTTGATCTGTTACAACAGGATTTTTTATTTTGTCGGTTAATAAGATGACCGTATTACCCAAATAAACTCTTGTCGTTCCTTGACGTTAAACCCCATTTGTACGATATCGTTTTTGATATCCATTCAGATTCTTTCGTTACTCTCTTCGTAATGAAACAACTGTTTTTTACACCTTCAACCTTCCCCAACAAAACTTACTTTAATGTGACTTCCTTAATGTGACTTACAGGTAGATCATTTTCGATACCAAAGAGGTCATCAGTACGTGTCTACACTCTCGACCTGGTATTTCTTTTGATCGTGGTTTCTTAACTACGAAAACTTGACACTACAACCTCTTCTGAGAATTCTCTTGGAACCTGACATTCCTCTAGGTTGGTCAGTTAGGATTACTTTTGGTCAGGACTCATAAGTGACTTTCCCGACTACAACTTCGACTTTGAGGTTATGAAAACGGTGGACTACTCTTCTTTACTGAGTAATTTTTTCTGGGACTACGATCCTTTCTAACTCCCGCCCTCCTCTTCCCCTGCTGTCTCCTACTCTACCGTAGTAGTTGACCTACTTGTACTCAAACTCGATCTAGGTCGTCAACCACTATCTGTCCCTTCAGACCGCACGACGTCAGGTACCACAGCGTCTTAGCCTGTACTGACTTACTGACTTGACTGACTGTGACTTCCTTTGTCTCTCTAATCTTTCCACGTCCTGATAGGTAAACGACCTAAATAACGACCTGTTCCTCTTGAGAAGAACTACCCCAGACATCAACTACGAAAAGATATCCCCAGACATTGACTATTGGTACGTTACATACTCTTGAGAGTGAAGTCCGGAGGTCGAGGTAAAATCAACTCTAAAGGGAGGATGTGACAAATACCCTTACACTTAACCATGTAGATGATACCTCTTGTCATACCTCCAAAGAATTTTTTGATTTTTATCTCAACGTTTTACTAGGATGTTAAGATGGAGACCCGTATGTAGGTTTCTTTTGGTTTTATATTTTTCTATGTAGTAGTGTTACAAGTATCGTCGTGATAAATATCATCGATTCTGAACCTTCGTTGTTTTTATAGTCAAATTATTTACACATATCCTATACACCATATTTATTTTATACATTACATTATAATGAATTAATATTTTTTGTTACTTTGTTACGATAAAAGTTTTTAACTTACCTGGATCTTTAATAATACGATTCACTTCATTCAGTCTGTTTCTGTTTATAGCATACTCGAGTGAACATACACCTTAGATTTTTTCTTTTTTTCTTTTTCTGGGTTTACTTGAATGAATGTCTTGTCTTTGTCTGAGTCTATCTCTTTTGTTTGAATTCAATGTTTTTTTCTTTCCCCTACCTATTTAATCCTCCAACCTTAATTGTAAATGTGTCCAGACATATATTTTATTTATTGGTTGTTCTTGGAAGACCTATCTTGTCTCTTGATGGTTATAAAACATTATTAGATACATCCTTTTCTTATACCTGTTTTTTTTTTTACACACACACGAATCAGTGAGTCAACACGGACTTAGAAACTCTGGGGTATTTGGTATCGGACGGTCTGAGGGAACAAGTACCCTAAGAGGTCCTTACTTATGACCTTACCCATCGGTAAGGGAAGAGGTCCCCTAGAAGGAAGACCTCCTCCCGCACCTTTGGGTGACATCATAAGAACGGACCTTTTAGTGGTTCCTCTCTCCTCGGACCGTCCGATGTCAGGTACCCCGTCGTTTCTCTTTCTGTGTTGACTCACTGATTCGTGTTGTTTCACGTATATATTTATGTATACGTACTTAGTTACACCATATGTGAAATTTAATTGTGTTGTAACATTTAGTTGATATGAAGTTGAATTTTTACTCCGAATAAGTCTTAAGGGATCGTCCGGTCACCAATCCTGAGGTGTGAGAGTGACGACTCCCGGACACAAGTTAGGGGTCAACCCCTTAATTTCAGGAGGTTGGACATTTTCCTCATAGAGTTCCGACATATAACAGTGGGACAAATAAATTGAATATACGTCTCATGTAGTACTCTTTGTGACCCGACCTCCTTCGTGTTCGACCTTAGTTCTATCGGACCTCTTTATAGTTATTGGAGTCTATACGTCTACTGTGGTGGGAATACCGTTTTTCACTTCTCCTTGATTTCTCGGAGAACTACTTTCACCATCTGCCCTCACTTTTTCAACCGAATTTCGAGTTGTAAGTCTTTTGCTTCTAGTACTATAGACCAGGGTAATGATGGACCCTTTATCTACCCCTTTGTCACCTTTGTCACAGTCTGAAGTATAACCCCTCGAGGTTTTAGTGACGTTTACCACTCACGTCGGTACTTTAATTTTCTCCGAATGAGAAACCTTCCTTTCAATACTGGTTGGATCTATCGTATAACTTTTCGTCTCCGTAATGAAACGGTTGTTTACAGGCAGATCTGTTCGGATACCAAAAAGGTCACCAGTACATACCTACACTCTCAACCTGACACTTCTTCCGACTCACGACTTCTTAACTACGAAAACTTGACACCACAACCTCTTCTGAGAACTCTCAGGGAACCTGACGTTCCTCTAGGTTGGTCAGGTAAGACTTCCTCTAGTCAGGACCCTAAAGAAACCTCCCTTATTACGACTTCGACTTTGAGGTCATGAAACCGGTGGAGTACGTTTCTCAACTAAGTAACTTTTTCTGAGACTACTACCCTCCCTAACCCCCGTCCTCCTCTTCCCCTACTGTCTCCTACTCTGCCGACCTACCGTAGTGACTGAGCTACCTGCACTCAGACTCACTTGAGGTCCTCAACCACTACCTGTCCCTCCGGACCGCACGACGTTAAGTACCCCAACGTTTCTCAGCCTGTACTGACTCACTTACTTGACTTGACTTGACTTGACTTGACTTGAACATATCACTTCAGTTTTTTGTTAAAAAATTTCACTCCAAAGGAAATAAGATAAAGTGTTAAACTTACATAGAAATGAGTGGAGACGACTACATATATGAAAACTCATTAGTTTGAAGTATCGTCACTTTATATCACTTTAAACAAGAAATTGACTCACTAATAAAGGGAGTAGACGTGTCTGGAGAATCTCATAGTGACTACCATCTTTCAGTTTTATAGAATTGAAGAGACTCGAAGTAAGAAGATTATACGTTTTATAAGAATACCATCACACAGGATGTGAGTCAACTCTTTGACGCACTTTACGTGTATAATGGACAGTGTATTTTCCGTGTGTTAACCGACTTATCACTCTTGAACCGAGAAATTAATTGTTCTGTACTTCAAACCCGGTAACAAGAAACTTCTCGACTAAACTTAAGGAATAAAGAGTCCGACATTTAGTAACCCAACTTGTCACCACACTCCTACCATATTTTGTGTCTATAATCCCACAGAACTGAACAACTCATTAACCTAAACCCGGAATTCATTTACTTTCTCCGTGTTGGTATTACTTGTCAATAGTGTTACTCTACTCTCCGTGTACATCTCTTCCAAAACATAGAAGGTTGTCTACTACCCTAAAAATCTTACCGTCTCTACTACACCTACATCCTCTGGTCCTATTCATTGTCCCCTTATTAGTTCCGTTTATGTGGTTCGTGTTTTTGCTGGTTGACTGACTCCATTCTCACTACGCTACGGTCGAACTCCTGTCCTTTCTACAGTGTCTTCTTCACCACATCAACCAATCTACTCACTTTCCCGTCCACTTTATGGTTCCTACACTACTAGACACGCTGTCATTTCGGTGTCCGTGTCCGTCGTCGGTGCTCAGGGTACGTGTGGGGTACGGGGTACTCGTCACACATCACGTCTCCCAGTGTCTACCGGTGCATCGCTAGTATTGGGTACCGACGGTCGTCCTTCCTCACTCTCGTTGGATCTTTCTCCTTCCTTTTGTAGACCTACCGTGTCGGGTCCTTCCTCTACCAGAAGAAGACCCGGTCGTCCAGTTGGTCGTAGAACCCATGTTACTGTTTCCATATTGTTCAGAGTCTCGTCCTCTCCTGTGGTTCCTTCTTCATGTACCCCCACACCTCCCGAGACAGGTCGTGTTACCATCTTTGCTACTACCGCAACCACGGGTCGTACTTGTTCATGTGTTCGTCCTTCTATCGTTTCTCGTCGACGACATCGGGTCGGTCTCTACTCTTCGGCTCCTTCTGTTTGAGACAGTGATTCCAGAGTAACCGGGTGAGGTACCAGTGACGATATGTCCTCTCGGTCTCGGTCTCGGTGTCCGGTCCTACGTCCCTACCTCTTTCCGTACCCCTTGAGAGTGTTTCAGACGTCCACCGTCCGTAGAGGTCTACATACTACCTTGAGTAAGTAAGAGAGGTTTTAACAGACGGTTTTATTCTTAATTCCGATTTATACCTTGTCTTATTAACTGTTAGATACTCGTCTGAAAAGGGTTCCGATATTTGTACAAAAGAGAATTTTCTTCCTTATCCTTTATGGACTAAAAAAAAGACACACAGAATTAATGTTTAATAACACCAAAAAACGAGTGATGTTCGGGTTGAGAGGTTTTCACTTTTTATACCTACCAATTGAAGTCGATAGACTTGAACTAGTCTGATACCTTATTTCTTACTCATCACAAGTCCGTCGTACTCGGTTCCCACCTTGTCTATTGTAATCAAATTCGTTCATAAGAAAAAGTCCTTTTGCTCTTAGTGATTCAACCATGAACTACGGTAATTATTTCTTCGTAAATATAATTTTTTTTTTGTCTCTCTGAGCAATTGACACCGCAAAACGTTGTGAGAAGTGAAAAGGATAATACGCGTATTAACAAGATTAAGTGAAGTTAGTACAGGTTGAGAAACTTTGGGATACCTGCCATCTGGGGTCCGAAGAGACAGGTACCCGAAGAAGTCCGTTCTTATGAACTCACCCAACGGTACGGGAAGAGGTTCCTTAGGAGAGTTGGGTCCTTAGATTGGGTATAGAGAATATAGAGGACGTGACCGTCCGCTCAACGAAATGGTGGACACGGTGAACCTTTCGGGTGATATCCACGGAGTCTCTTTGTGTCTTTTTATCTTACAATGTTTTTATCTATTCTTGAACAAGGTCTCACACTCTCTCTTACCCTTTTAACTCGTCAAAAGGTTTAAAGTTGGGGACTGTATTTGGTATCCAATATGTAAAATATATAACTATTCAGTTATTCTAAGGAAACTTATTAAACGATGGATTTGTGTCAAACTTTTGACGATCTTTCCCAATAAACATTTCATTAAAAATCGAGAATATAGACTTTCAAAAAGGGTCACAAAGGATGACCGGTTCGGATTCTTCATTCTTTCATAAGAGACCTACGTTTTATTGGATCGTACATAACCAACACAGAGTCAAGTCAAGTCAAGTCAGAGAGTCAGCACAGGCCGAGCAATTCTGGGGTACTTAGCGTCGTACGGTCCGGAGGGACAGGTAGTGGTTGAGGACCTCAAGTGAGTCTGAGTGCAGGTAGCTCAGCCACTACGGTAGGTCGGTAGAGTAGGAGACAGTAGGGGAAGAAGAGGACGGGGGTTAGGGAGGGTAGTAGTCTCAGAAAAGGTTACTCAGTTGAGCACGTACTCCACCGGTTTCATGACCTCAAAGTCGAAATCGTAGTAAGGAAGGTTTCTTTAGGGTCCCGACTAGAGGAAGTCTTACCTGACCAATCTAGAGGACTACTTGATACCTGACTCCAAGCACTGTAAAATGTCCTCTGTCCCTAGTTCTGGTAGGAGTACCTTTTCTTTACGTTTTTTCGTTTTACCGACAGACTCCTTCGGAATGTTTATCGACACTTTTCTTTTCTTCGTTTTTCGTTTCCTCTTTTCCTTTCTGTATTCGTAGACTTACGTCTCAAGGTTTCTTATCGTTCTTCTCTATTCTTTCGGAAAGAGTCACTAGTTACTTTTCTTTATCTCCTTTTGTTGTCTTACCCTTTCTGATCTCTAGAGAAGTTCCTTTAATCTCTATGGTTCCCTTGTAAAGTACGTTTTGACCCGAGCTATTTCCTGTCTTTACCAACACAGATCACGAATAAATATATGAAAAGTCAAATAAACATACTAAAATATAGTAAAAATAACTTCTTAATAAACGTAGACGATCGTGAAAAAAAAAATTAAATAAAAAACGCAAAAGGATCAGTTATCGTTTCTGGGATTCAATTTACTAACCTTTAAAGACTTCAAGTAACATACATAACGATCTTAGATTTCCATTATTCAAAACAAGAAAGAATTAATGATCTTTGACCAGGATTCGAATCATCCATATTAATAAATAAATAAACTTCAATCATAATCTTATGAGTGTATGTGAACAAAATCTCGAGAAATTGTGTTTATTATCTTTTAAAAAGTAGGACATTGGTTTTTATATAAAGACAATATATATTCATATTTCTTACATATATGATACAAATAGGGGTAATATATGTATATACGTACATATGATTAATATACGAAAGACATAGTTCTTTGTGTTTGATTACTCTGTCAAAGGGATATCTTACGAAGATGGAAATGTTTACTTAAAGGTAGATAAGGTGCTGTGACTCCCTTAGAGTCACCACTAGTAACAAATAGGAACAGTATAGTGAAAGGGTTCTAGAAAGACCTAGAGGAAAGTTGACTAGATATAGATTAGGGGTAATACTTAGAATTCATCTGGGGTCTTCAATTTTACTGGAGATTGAATCTTACTAAGACTTTATTACGGACAATAGCTGGGTGATAGACCCGGTGTGGGGGGGGGGGTTTTTTTTTGGTGGACCTGATGAACAGGGAGTCTAAGCACTTCCGTTAACTAAAGTCAATTCACCTAAAAATACATGACAATCATATTAGGATATTAGACTAACTCAATATACTGACTATATAAACGGAAAAGTACCACATACCTCTGGGTGACCGTGTCACATAGACTCTTCCGTCCGGGGAGACGAGTTCTTCTGTAGTTTCTGGTGGTGTCACATAACATAGTCGTGATTCCTATCTTTCTATATGTTCGTCTTCTTATTTTTCTAGTAGATCGGTTTATGGACGACCGATATTCTAATTCCATTTTCTAGGGAATTAAACCTAAATCTAAATGTAAAGGTCAGATCGAATCACACTGAAACCCGTTTCAAGAACCTATAAGTCAGAGAAATAAAATTTTAGTTTCTCTTGTCCCGTTATTGATATTATTTGTCAATCCCACGTATCTTACATGAATTCGTCTCCGAGGAACGTACTATAATGTGTCCTCTAAAATAAATCCGATCGTCAACTCATGACTGGGAATGGTCAGAAAAGTTGAGTAACTAAGGTTCTAGAAGGTCCATCTACTGAGACGTTCAGGGGAATATTATAAGGTCTCGGATATCTACCTTAAGTCCAATACTAGGAATCTCTACTGGGAAGGGGTGGAAATAAAAAGATTCGGGAGTCTATGAGGTGTCCCTAAAATACATCAAATCTAAATTTATCACTAAGACATAAACTCCTATCACATATGGAGTTTTCTCTCTTTTATACATATAAAAATTCTACGTTATGAAAACTCTATAAGTTTATAAATAGAAATCCCTTTCATATTTAGTTAATTGACTCTCTTTAATATCCGTCAGAGTCTATCGTTTCTTCACTTAAAAATATAAGAATTCATGTGTACTTGTAGGACTCAAACGGAATAATTTTACTTTAAATTCAAAGTCAAAAGTTAATATCGATTTTAGTATGTAGGTACTCATCTACCTACTTTCTCTTGAACTTTAAACTATTCACAACAAAGTAAACTAGGTATTCGGTCAATATGATTTTTTGTTTTCTTTCCTTTTTCTCTCCTTCTTTACTTTGTTTCTTTCTCCTTCTCTCTCTTTTCTCTCTCTCTCTTTCCTTCCTTCCTTTGTTTCTTCCTTCACCCTTTCTTTCTTCCTTTTAGATCACCCTTGTTTTTACTAGGTCTCATTAGTAGTTCTTTTTAAATCTTTTGATATGTCTATATCGATATGATATGTCATATTTTGATATGATACGTACAATCAAAATATTTTGATTGTACAAGTCAGTGAGGACCATGGAGTCAATTTTCGTCTGGGACCAAGAGGAAGAATGGGGACGGTGAACGGTCTTAACGTCACCCTCCAGTATTCGTAATGGGAAGTGGTTCTAGATCTGGGGTGTTTCGGGGTCTGATTGATCTAGTAATAAGGGTGAAAACTCGTTCATGGATGTGACGAGAGGAGGAAAGTCGAGTTTGTCTTCGTCGATAAGTCATAGACCTTAGGGAATCCTTTCCTCTAAGAATTCGGTCTCTGGTCTGGACTCTTTTATTGTCGTTTTCTCTCACTTAGACGGAACTCTGTCTTTGGGAGGAGATACAGTTCTCTTCATTAGAGGAGATAGATTGTCCTTGGACAAACAGGTCGTTTTCAGAGTCAGAACTCTGCAAGACCAAGTATGTCAACAAGCTTATTGTGTCCTACACCAATAATCTTCGTAAGTGATACTAGCGACCTGAGGACTCCGGACTAGATGATGGGACTTCTGAAAAGGAATTCCAATTAATCTTCAGTTTGAATACGATTTTTTTTTGTTGTAACGGTCAAAAAGTTTCTATAGGAATCACTCCTTTGACCCCTCGTTGTTGGTACTTGTATTAATCGGGTGTAGTCTTAACCTACAAGTCAGATAGAGACTACCTAAGACTTTTTTTTTCTCTCTTTTAGTGACGTTAGACTAGATATTACGACTTCTGGTTCACCTATGAAAAGTATCTTAAAATTTAGTTTTATAATCGTATAAATAGATCACTAAGAGTTTAAATCACAAATATTCTTATTTTCCTCCCGAATTAATGTTTAAGTATAAAAATATAAGAACTAGTATTTCTAATATCAGTCCTTATAACTCTACTAGTTTTTTTGGGATTTAAAAATTGTTCATCAAAACATAAATTACCTCGTAATAGTAATTACGAAAAATAGAATGTTTATTGTAAATGTCAAATTTTATTTACTTTACACACCTATTTTTTTATTAATATAATTGGAAGACATTATTCAGTCGTCACCGGTGTCCTGACCTTTTCCAGTCAAAAGTAAGGTTAGTTTCTTTCTGTTACGGTTTTTTCCGAGTTTGATGGTGTGTTAACGTGAGTAGAGTGTGAGATCATTTCATTATGAGTTTTAAGAGGTTCGGTCCGAAGTCGTTATGTACTTCGCACTTGAAGGTCTACAAGTTCGACCAAAATCTTTTCCGTCTCCTTCGTCTCTAGTTTAACGGTTGTAGGTGACCTAGTAGTTTTTTCGTTCTCTCAAGGTTTTTTTTAGATAAAGACGAAATAACTGATACGGTTTCGGAAACTGACACACCTAGTGTTATTTGACCCCTTTTAAGACTTTCTCTACCCTTATAGTCTGGTGGACTGGACGGAGAACTATTTGGACATACGTTCAGTCCTTCGTTGTCAATCTTGACCTGTACCTGGTTGTCTGACCAAGGTTTATCCTTTTCCTCATGCAGTTCCGACAATATAACAGTGGGACGAATAAATTGAAGATACGCCTCATGTAGTACTCTTTGCGACCCGACCTTCTTCGTGCTCGACTTTAGTTCTACCGGTCCTCTTTATAGTTAGTAGAGTCTATACGTCTACTGTGGTGGTGGTAATACCGTCTTTCACTTCTCCTTGAGTTTTCGGAGAACTACTTTCACTATCTCCTCCCACTTTTTCAACCGAATTTCAAGTTGTAAGTCTTTTGATTCTGGTACCGCAGATTAGGGTAGTGAAGTACCCTTTATCTACCCCTTTGTCACCTTTGTCACAGTCTGAAGTAAAAACCCCCGAGGTTTTAGTGACGTCTACCACTGATGTCGGTACTCTAATTTTCTGCGAATGAGGAACCTTCCTTTCAATACTGGTTGGATCTATCGTATAACTTTTCGTCTCTGTAATGAAACGTTGTTTGCTATCAGTTCGGATACCAAAAAGGTCTCCAGTACATACCTACGCTCTCAACTTGACACTTCTTTCGACTCGTGGTTTCTTAACTACGAAAACTTGACACCACAACCTCTTCTGAGAACTTTCAGGGCACCTGACGTTCCTCTAGGTTGGTCAGGTAAACTTTCCTTTAATCAGGACCGACAAGTAACCTTCCTGACTACGACTCCGACTTTGAGGTTATGAAACCGGTAGAGTACACTTCTCAACTGAGTAACCTTTTCTGGGACTACGACCCTCCCTAACCCCCGTCCTCCTCTTCCCCTGCTGTCTCCTACTCTACCGACCTACAGTAGTGACTGAGCTACCTGCACTCAGACCCACTTGAGACCCTCAACCACTACCTGTCCCTCCGGACCGTACGACGCTAAGTACCTCAGCGTTTCTCACCCTGTACTGACGATGACTTGACTTGACTTATTAATAACCGGAAGACTTGACTTAATATAATCGGAAGACATCCAAACTCCGAAGGAAACGTCGAGTCGACCATTTCTTAGGCGGACGTTACGTCCTTTGGATCCAAGTCAGGGACCCAACCCTTCTAGGGGACCTCTTCCCTTTCCGATGGTGAGGTCATAAGACCGGACCTCTTCTCGCTTACTTGACTTGACTTGACTTAACTATTAGGTACCCCAGCGTTTCTTAGCCTGTGCTGACTCGCTGAAAGTGAAAAAGTGAAAGACATCCAAATTAAATTATTATAGTATTTTATGTAAAAGGGTTAAATTTACATATCAAATTACTCAAAACTGTTTACGTATATAGACTCGTTGTTGGTGGGTTATTCCAAGGTCTGGTAAAGAAGTTGGGTCTTCTCAAAGGAAGATAAAAAACACCAGTCGAAGTGACTCAGGACCGTGTTCTCTTTATCATTGGAACAAGAGACAACTATGTCCAACGAGAAAAGATTTTAAATTATATTTACCTCTGTACGTCTAATGAGTCAAAACGGAGTAAAAAAAGTGGATGGTACAAAACCTCTGTATGACAAAGTATTCTTTTAAGTTAAAAACAATTAATTATACCAACAACCAATTTCATAGGGTAAATAATTAGTAGTACTAAACAAATGAACAACTGGACAACTTTCTGTAAATCTAATAAAGGGCAAACTCCGATTATCCTCCTTTTGTGGATACTTATAATCAAAGATATTAGAGTACATTTTGTATACAAGTAAACACAAACCACTCATGGGTACTGATCTTTCCGAAAAATCAACAAATATGTGACGGTTTGGTAAAAGTCTCTCCATAGTACTAATTAAGGGCAGTCGTTACATAAGGATATAGTCACAAAAGTGTAGGGTCGGTTGAGAACCACATCAGTCAGAAAATTTAAAGAATTCACACTATAAAATGAAGTGAAACTAGTCCAAAAAAGAACTTATAATTAATACAACTAGTAAAAAGTACACGAAACCGATAAACATGTAGAACTAAACACTTCATACATAAGTTTACAAAAGAATACACAATTAAAAACAAACAAACAAAAAGAAAAAACAGAAACATAAGTCTGTAACACTAGACTTATGCTCAGGAAATAATCTATATATGAAACATTTATAAATGAGGATGATATGCCAAACAAAAAGATAATTAGTACGGAAAAAAAAAAATAGCCTGTGCCGAAATGTGAAGACACAGTCAAAGACGACATGTCGTTTCACTTAGTCGATAAGCATATACACGCAATCAACGAGTCAACACAGGTTGAGAAACACTGGGATACCTAACATTGGACGGTATGAGGAGACAAGTACATTAAGAGGTCCGTTTTTATGATCTCACCCATAGGAAAGGGAAGAGGTCTCCTAAGAGGGTCGGGACCTTAGTTTGGGTCCAGAAGACATAACGACCACCTAAGGAATGGTAGACTCGGTGCTCCCTTCGGGAGCATATAGGGGACAAACCCCCCAAAGGAAGGGTAAATCCAGTGGTGTCTCGTACCTAATTGCAAGGGACACGATATGTCATCCAAGAGTAATCAATAGATAAAATATACACCACAGCTCACAATATACAGTTAGGGTAAGAGGGTTAAGTGGTGTAGTGGATAGGGCAGAACCGTAGGCATTCGAACAAGAGATGAAGACGTAGAGACAAAGACGAAACGTTCATTTTAGTACGGAAAATACTTGTCAAAATTATTTTATATTAAAAGTGTGGTATTTTATATATGAAAACTTCACATGTCAAGTCACCAAAAATTATATAAATGTCTCAACAGGTTATTAGTTTAAATACATTAACGTCTAAACGTCTACAAAAATTATAAGTCAAGTCGAGTCAAGTCAGTGAGTGAGTACAGGTTAAGAAACACTGGGGTACTTGACGTCGTGCGGTCCGGAGGGATAGGTAGTGGTTGAGGACCTCAAGTTAGTTTGAATGCAGGTAGTTCAGTCACTACGGTAGGTCGGTAGAGTAGGAAACAGCAGAGGAAGAGGAGGACGGAGGTTAGGGAGGGTCGTAGTCTCAGAAAAGGTTACTCAGTTGAGAAGTGTACTCCACCGGTTTTATAACCTCAAAGTCGAAATCGTAGTCAGGAAGGTTTCTTGTGGGTCCTGTCTAAAGGAAATTTTACCTGGACGACCTAGAGGAACGTCAGGTGCCCTGAAAGTTCTCAGAAGAGGTTGTGGTGTCAAGTTTTCGTAGTTAAGAAACCACGAGTCGAAAGAAGTGTCAGGTTGAGAGTGTAGGTTGGTACTGGTGACCTTTTTGGTATCCGAACTGATCTACCTGGAAACAACCGTTTCATTACAGAGACGAAAAGTTATACGATATATCCAACCAGTATTGAAAGGGAGGTTCCTCATTCGGAGAAAATTAAAGTACCGACGTCAGTGGTAGACGTCACTAAAACCTCGGGTTTTTGTATCAGACTGTGACAAAGATGACAAAGGGGTAGATAAACGATACTTCACTACCCTGGTTTACGGTACTAGAATCAAAACACTTACAACTCGAAATTCGGCTGAAAAAGTGAGAGGAGAAAGTGAAAGTAGTCCACCGAAAACTCAAGGAGAAGTGAAAGACGGTATTCCCCTCACAGTAGACGTATAGACTCCAATAAGTATAAAGAGGGTCGTTAGAACTAAGGTCGAACACGAAGAAATAACTATATCGGATTTAATAGTAATAAAAAAGAATCATAAGAAAAAATGAAATAGGACAGATTATATACAGATGAAGTTCGACGTCTGATAAAGGATACGAAATAATACTTTACACACACAAACTGTAAAAGTACGTGCAAGTTATAAAGGAATAAATCATACAACTTTATTGAAAAGTTAGGAGTAAATTTAAGGAACTGTCGAAGTAACTTTTACATAACTGGAATATAAATGACATGATAAAGGTAACACATGTAAGACAATGTAACTGAGTACACAGCTATGTAAAAGTAAAAATTATATTTTCGTATTAACTTCTAATGGTTAGTGAGTCTAAGGAATGATGGGGTCTCCATTGGTAATAAAAGTAAAACTACTAAAAGAAGGTCACAGATGTATAGAGAAATTAACTTCGTTTTAACTTGGTGATGTAATCAAGGTCTACACGTTGTATCACTCAACCATAAAGAGATGTTATGTTTTGTCAGTGATATAATGCAGATCAATGACAATGGTATGTTTTTATAATGTCGTATTTATTGATATAAGGGATTCACGTATAAAGTAGGGTACTGAGTAAAGAAAACAATGACCTTTAAACGTGAAGAACTAGAGACAGTAAATGCAGTTTAGAGATAAGAACAAGGTCATGGTCAACCAGTTGTAACACTATGTCATCCGTAACTTTAGACTCAGTAGATAAAGATTTAACACGAATATATATCATTTATAAAATAGATAAGATTTAATAAAACCAATAAGATACACCAAGCTTAACGGTATATTTAAAATCTTAGTTGGACAACGAAAGATCTCTTTCCGTACGACCCTAAATATAACATGAACCCCGTCCTCCTTTTCCCCTACTGTCTCCTACTCTATCAACCTACCGTAGTGACTGAGTTACCTGTACTCAAACCCATTTGAGACCCTCAACAACTACCTGTCCCTCCGGACGACACGATACCAAGTACCCCAACGTTTCTCGACCTGTGTTGACTCGCTGACTTGACTTGACTTGACTACTGGGTCGTTAGGGTGAGGATCCGTGTATGGGACTCCTTTGGTTTTTACTTTTTTTGTGTACATGGTGTTACGAGTAACGTCGTGACAAATGTTGTCGATCTTGTACCTTAGTTGGATCTACAGGTAACTGTCTACCTACCTTTTTCTTCAACACCATGTATATATGTTACCTTACAATCAGTATTTTTCCTACGTAAACTTAGTCCAGATTATTCTATCTACTTGGATGTCGGATCATATGTCTCACTTCATTTAATCTTTTTCTTTTTAGTATGTGACTACGTGCATATACCTTAGATCTTTCTACCATGACTACTTAAGTAAACGTCCCGTCGTTACCTCTTTGTCTGTATCTCTTATCTGAATTCCTGTGTCTCCACCTCCCCTCCTTCCTCTCCCACTCTACATCCCGCTCTCATTGTACCCTTGAATTTAATGGTATACATTTTATCTATCGGTTACCTTTAAACGACATACTGAGTCCCTTGAGTTTGTCCCCGAGTTATTGTTGGATCTTCCCACCCTACCCCACCCTCTACCTTCTCTCCAAGTTCTCCCTTCTCTGTATACATATGGATACTGTCTAAATACAACTGTAGAACGTCTTTTGTCGTTTTAAAACATTTCGTTAAAAGGAAGTTAGTTTTTTATTTAATGAATTTTTTTTTTTTTTGTGTGAAAGATCCAAACTGTATCGATAAGAAGGTTCCTCGTTCGTAGAAAATTAAAACACCTGTGTCAGTGGTAGGTGTAACTGAAACCTCGGGTTCTTTTACTTTAGACTGTGACAAAGGCTTAAAAGGGGTAAATAAACGGCACTGCACTATTCTGGAAAATAACAAGAAATATATAAGACTTATGTTCTTTAGGAGACAGACTATACGCAATGACTATAAGAGAGGGTTAGACATTAACCGGTAAAGTATAAGAATTACCACAGGAAGTTTTTCATTTTATACAATGACAATTATCAAAATATTTTAGATTAGATAAAAATAAAAATACAAAACCAAACGTGAAGACACAAGAAAGATTCTTTTGTACGTAATCGTAGTGTTTGTTAAAGAGAATCTTCAGAGTAATAAAATTACAAATATGAATCCATATATTAGTGAAGACTCAATTAAAGGATATACTTTTCAAGATGTAAATAAAGAAATGTACTCATATAGATAAAAGACCGTAATGAGTTACTTTTCTAAAGAGAAAGAAGAAACTTAACAGAGTGTGGAAACAACTTTTAGTTAACTGGTGTAGATACATCTAACTCTGAATTTGAAAATTCAAAACAATTTTGTCACTCTATCACCGTAAATGACTATAGATCAAATAGGAATACTGATTCCGTACGAAAAACGAATAAACAACTGGTAGGGTTCAAAAGATACTACAAAAGACTTAGATCGATCAACCTGGAGTTTGTAGAGGGTTGACGTTCACTCAATATCCTTGACACATTGAATCTGAGGAACATCCAGTAACAAATTAGAATATCTCAAAGTATAATACGGATTCGTAAAGTGATACGTCGAGTAATACTTTTCCATGGGTATACCTATAAATACTTTAAGAAGGAGATTTAACTGGGTTGAGGAACCATAAAACGTGGTGTTTCATATCGGTGAAATCGAAGGGTTTTGAGTAAAGTGAGAGGAATCGAGTCGTCATGATGACACGAAAGGAACCTAAGAAAGACATTTTACCTTTATCATAATGGAACCCAAAGGATCCACCACGTCACCAGTTTCTAGACGGACGGTTCCGTGCTCTGTGTTCTCTGTACCCAAGTTAGAGACCCAGTCCTTCTCAGGGACCTTATCCTTTACCGTTACGTGAGGTCATAAGAACGGACTTTTTAAGGTACCGATCTCCTCGGACCACCCGATGTCAGACACCCCAACGTTTCTCAATCTGTACTGACTGACTCGTGTGCAACAGAATGGACTACCCCAATAATATCTGTTCGATTACTTATCTATACTATCGACGTATCACTTACAAGTTTTTTGACGAGAATCATAATCTAAACGTTACTTTTTACTCATCTTTCCTTCCGAATCACAATATCGGGATGTCGGGACATCTCGAGTTAAATTTATTAAGAACGAGGAATTATAGACAGAGAAAGAGGTGTCTTCAGTCTATTTGTGACCTCGTTGTTCTGAAGAAAAATAATCGGGTATAGTGTGTATGTAGTTAACTCTTGGAATATAAAGAGTATTAATCTTTAATTTTGTTCTTTAAGTACTAAAGAAGAGAGAAATGTATCTTGTTTTGAGAACTTAAGAAGTCCTTCTCCTTATAAGGACCTTCCTTATCTACAGATTCCCGTCAAAATGTTCAGACTCTGTGTGACAAAAACGACGACCTACACTTTTAGTACGATGGGGAATAATTACAATGTCGTGGAACATTAATGGGAGAAAATCAGAAGAAACAGAAGACCTTAAGAAAAGAGAGAGAGAGACAGGTAGAAGGAGAGATTTATGACAATAAAAGTCTGTCTTCTGTCATATGACAAAATTTGAAATATTCTTATTCCTTTAGTGGACTTTGTTAACGTTTTATAGGTGTCCGAGGTACAGTTTATAAAGATTAAGTCTCATAGGACTTGTCTTGGGTCGTTATCCGTAGAAGTGTACGTAAAGTCTTCCGCGTTCAGATACACCAGGTTTTTGATGATAATAGTACAAGATACGGTGGGAGTAGAAACACTTCAGAAGGAACAGTTTGTCAATAGTTCATGGACCTTGTAGTAGTTATAAATTTTGTATGACTAAATTATTTACTTAATCACCTACATATCTACTTACAGTGTAACTTTTTACATAAATTCTCTACTTAGATCGTCTCTTCACATCTTTTTATTAAACACGAGAGAGTCTTACGTCTGTATTGATTCTTTGTATTTCGTCCTCTCTATCTCTTTTATAATAGACCGAATAAGATAATCGTTTGAACTTCCTCTTTCTCCTCCGATGTACTCTTTAAAAAAAATTTACCGCAAATGAATTAAGAAGTTTTTTCAGGTAAATATAGGTCTAAGATATTCCGATTAATTACTAATTCCCGAATAATCATTCACTTTTGAAATCAGTTTTATTTAATATATAATTTTTTGTATCATAAGTTTGATATATAGAGGATATATTTAGTTCATTTCATTTATTAAATAAACTAAATAAAAATGTTCAATATAATTACGGTTCTTAGGTTCCCTCATTGAGGGAGTTTCCGTAAATAGGGGACCTCATGGGATTGAGATATTCTGGGTTCCTAAACAACCTCGAAGACGGTAGTCCTTGTGTCTCGTCGATTCTGACGTAGACAGGTGAATCGAGATCGAGTAGATCTTTCGTCTCCAAAGAAAGTAGAAATTTCTGATTAGAATTACGGATCTAAAAGGAGGTCGGTCAAGACCTTTTTATATGACGTACTACAAGAGTGCTTAAAGAGGTAAAGAGAGGAAGAAATATGAAACTACCCTATATGTCCTATTTCTTTTGACTCTACCACGGTCTTCAGACATTCACGAAGTAAACATAATATCAACATCTTGTTGAGAGGAGAAAGTCGTTATAGTAGAAAGGTAGTTTGACATGTTTATATAACCCTTAGTTTCTTTCTAAGTTTACGTCTTCCCGACCACTCTTGGTACGTGTTCACGTCACCTAGTATCCTAGTCCTAGGTCTCTCTTTGCGTCCCTGTCTTTGGTATACACCTTCCGTCTCTAGGTCGACTTCTTTCATGTTAGACTTATACCTCTTTCTGATTTCAATCTTTTTATAAAATTTTATCTTTTGTTTTTACCCGAAGGGACCATTGAGTCGACCGTTTATTAGGGGGACGTTACCTCCTCTGGGGTCAAATTAAGGACCCTGTCCTTCTTGGGGACCTCTTTCCTATCCGATGGGTGAGGTTATAAGAACTCGAAGGGACCACCGAGTCTACCATTTCTTAGACGGACGTCATGTCCCCTGGACCCAAGCTAAGGACCCAACCCTTATAGGGGACCTCCTCCCGTACTGTTGGGTAAGAACATTAGAACAGACCTCTTAGGGGTTCCTGTCTTCTCGGACCGTCCAACGTCAGGTACCCCAACGTTTCTCAACCTGTACTGACTCGTTGATTCGTGTATGTGTGTTTTTTGTATTTATAAGAATTTTACTGAATTCCATCCTTTTTATTATTCCTTTACGGACTTCTCGTCCTGTCTATATGTGAAATTGTTTTTCCCCTTTTTACATAGACGACATAACTTTCACCTTCTTATTTTCAATCCGCATTTACCTTCACACTTTTTACGACGGACACACTCCTAGTGTCCCTCATTTGTTCTATAACTAGTTAAAGGATGAGGTCATCACGTATTCGTGTGTCATGTTTTCTTTATAACTTTTATAATTTTTGTCCTAAGACCAATTAATCTTCTATGTCAGAACGCCACCCATCAAATCCTATTAACCCTATGTTAGAGTGGAAACGACAATTCATCGATACGTTGGATCTAGAAGTGTAAAATGAAAAAACCCTGAGGTAAAGAAATATTGTACTTCCCCAATTTGATCTATACTTCTCGATCGTGTAGCTTATGATTACAGTCAATCTTTGTATCGACACTTGTAAACCACGAGTGTTTTTACAAAACAAAGACGATAATGATAATGACGGTAAAGTCTACTTTTGGACTCCGTGTACTTTCGTTAAAGATGTTTCAGTATTTGGATCATCCACCGTTTTGGTACAAGGGTCAGATCCGTCAGATCGAGGTATCGGATGTGTGAAGACCGAAGTGATACGAATGTAAGGTCGTTTACTAGGGTTTTGTCTGACTGTCTCTTCATTGACGTGTATCATTAGTTTGGAGTCTTGATCAGTTATTTCGGAAAATCCTCTATTTATAATTGTACCCCAAAACTTCCTGACTACTTGTACTTAACACTACCAATTTCCTAACACTCCTTTTTTTTCTTTAAAAAATAACCGTTTTTCTATCTTTAAATACTACACACTACATCTGATCGATTTCTCACTATTTTACTATTTTAGACTATTTTACTATTTTAGACTATTTTACTGGACTCTATCACTAATCTTGTCTATTAAGTTCTATTAGTACCCCTTTATTCTCTTGATTCTTAAATTCTCTTTTTATTCTGGGTATTTTCCTATACTATTAAAATAAGGTTATTGTTCTTCAGACAGTAAAAAAAAAAAATTCTTACTTAAAAGAACATAGAAGTTTCTTGTTTAGTTCTGGTTTCTCACCTTCAAAATTCCTCGGTATCAAGTAGAGTGTCATTCCTCTGACCGGTTAATTCGGTAGATCGTTCTCTTGTCAGACGAAACACTCCATTATCTGAGGAATATTGACCTTGAACTGATGACACTAACCTGTTGTGTATAAATATTCCAAATATCTGAATCCACGTCTAATCCTTTCTTCTGAGGTCAAGTCAAGTCAGCGAATCAGTATAGACTGAGAAACACTGGGGTACTTGTCGGTGTGTGGTCCGGAGGGACAGGTAATGGTTGACGGCCCCAGGTGGGTTTTGGTACAGGTGACTCAGTCACTACAGTAGGTTGGTAGAGTAGGAGACAGCAGGGAAAGAGGAGGACGGGAGTTAAAAAGGGTCGTAGTCCCAGAAAAGTTTACTCAGTGATCACATTTCCAAAATCTTAATACAATAAAGGCTTAGTTTAGTGTCCACAGGGTGTCTTTTACCACTCCGAAAAAGACTCTTGCAATACCTCCGTAGTCTCTAACTCCGTCACCAGTTCTCTCACTTCCATAGTCGGGTTCTTACCGGTACGAGACTCGTACTAAACTCGAAATCGACCTAAGAATTAGGGTTTAATGGTACTGTTCTCTTTAGGGTTATATACTCTAGTAAGATTCGGGTAGAGTTTCCAAAGTGTTGATTAGTATTCGTTTATTTAGAGTTGTGAAGTCATATACATTCGTTCGTCATAAACAGAGTTCATATACTCCCTGATCTCTTTACTGAAAAGTTGACAAAAAAGATCAAGTATGAAAGTATTTTAATGAAACTTCTATCCACTAAAGGTCCTGACAGCGAGAGTACACCCAATTCGTTTACCAAATTAGAAAAACTTTAAGTCAAAGGTATTTGAGTGTCCAAATCTACTCTACTGAAATTCTAGAGGAGAACTAAATTGTGTAATGCATACTTCGAAAATACGGCTATTCTTCTGTCTCTTTACCTTTGTTGAATGTTTTTACTTTTATTACAGAAGTCTATAGTAACTTGACCCCTAAAAGAATACGGTGAGGAGGAGTTCGGATGACGAAAGAGGAACGGGGAACTAGTTACACGAATTGAACAAACAATGAGTAAAAAAGTCTAGTCATAACAGTCAAAACATCTCTTTGTGTCTGTACCAGATAAGACCCCGTAAGTGAAAAAAAAAAAAAAAATTCTAGATTATAAAATATATATATGTAAAAAAAATGTCATAAAATAAAATGTTATGACATAACCAAAACGGTATGTAACTGTACTTAGACGGTGCCCACATGTACTCAAGGGTTAGGACTTGGGGGGAGGGTGGAGGATGGGGGTGGGGTATAGTAGAAAACAGTTTAAGTAAGAAAACGGTCAACGTCTTACAGACTCAGACTAAACGTCACTGGTTACTTTTCCGTCTTGGTCTCGTACTAGTGGCTCAAGTAGGAATATCCGAAGAGATTGGATCCCCTAGACGTCTAGGAAGAGAAGAAATAGAAGGAGGAGCAGATGGACTGGTGAGACTGCCGGTTACGGTGGTAGTACTGCCAGTAAGCAGACCTAGCCCGAAACGTGTGAGGATACATGAAGAAAGAGAAACAGGAGAGGACAAGACTTTGGACGATGTGGAACCAGTAACATGGTTTTTACGACTGGTTGGACGAAAGGTGTCGAGGTTGATAAAGTAATAGACCCACACACCGGGTCGAGATAAAGAAACACCCGAACCGGACATGGTTGACAAAGGATTAACGGCATTACCCGATACTAGCGATGCAACGGTAGACGTTGGGCGAGTTGATGTGTGAGTAACAGTCGTCTCGGTGGACGTGTGTCGACCAAAATCGGAGTTCGAAGACACCAAAGGACTAGAGACACCAACAGTTGCAGGACCACAAATCACAAGGGAAGACACGGAGGTTAGCCTAGTTGGTGAAGAAGACACTGTAAAGAGGACAGTATTTTGACCCGACGTGTCTGTGGTTGGACTTCCTTTACCAATAGAAGAAGGAGTCGTAAGACCACAACGACCAAGGGAATCACGACTAGAAATAGAGGATGCAGAAGTAACAAAGGTGGTAGGAGTCCTAAAGGAGTCATCTCCCCGTCGCATTCCGGAAGCGGTGGACGCGGAGGGTGGAGTGTCACCAGTAACAGGTGATACCAACACGAAGGAAATAGATGAACTCCGGGTGTAGGGACATGAGGAGTCTATTCCTAGCCGAACACCGTCACTGGATATGTCACTAATGGGGTGATGAATTGGGAGAACAGATATGTGACTCTTTATTTCTTCATTTCTGTCGAGACTTTTTCCAAGAGTCATCCATGAACGAAAGGTTTTGACATATTCAACGATCTAGTCCTTTTAATATAAGTGCTTTCATAGGTCCTATACTACGGTTATTTGTATTAAAAACAAATTTTTTCTTTTGTTCCTTCTTCCATCACAATAAAAATAACCTTTCTGGAAAGACAAATGGGAGAGAAGTGTCATGTCAAACATGGTAAACCAGAAGTCTTTCAATACACTTACACCGTTGAAAGTTTCTGGGTTAGGTACGACAATAACTTGTAAATTTTACAGTCAAAAGAGTATTTATGATATTTATGACGTAATAAAGAGACTCTTACGGGTCAGACAATTATAAGAAGGATGTGACTTCCTTTGTCATCTCTTTCAACAAATTTACAGACTTACGAAACCATATAAAAAACTCCATTTTCGTTATAAATGTTATTTTTAATATCCGTTTTTCTTATTAAGTAAATACCTCTCTACTCAAGGTACTCCGATTACCATTTCGTCTTTTGTACCTAAAACCTTAGTATTTCTGGATCCAAACTTATAACTAAACTTAGTAACAGATCGGTTTACGGTACCCAGTGTGAATTGCAAAGAGTACCAGTCAATAAGGGATACATTACACTGTAGAAATTACGGAAGAGTAAACCCGAAACATTCTTGATTTCCTCAATTATCTACGTTTTGTTAAACCACGAGAAGACTGTCTTTCGTAATTTTTAACGATCAAAAAGGGGGTGGAGGGAAGTAAAAGGAAAGAAATAAGGTAGTTGATCTTAACGTTTTTGTAGTCAACGTCCCACTTTAACTCAACTGGTAGGTTCTCAAGAAAACACTTAGACAGTTATACTCATTTCATAATTTGATCCATAACATCCTTTTCTCATTATTTGATACCAAGGGAGAAAGAAAGTACGAAGTGATATTCTTTATTGGTTTACCATTAGTGGATCATATCCACTTAATGTGAATAAACGTACTGATAAAAACACCTAAAACAATTTCTACACACAGTTATTTCGTTGTATTAAAATATCCTTGGATTAAAGATTTCACAAGTAAAGAGTCGGAAGGTTAACTCGTCGTGCATTATCCTCGAGAATGACCCCATACACCTACCCCCATTTTCAACTTCCCAGTGTATTGTGTCTGGATTTTTATTCAAAGGATACACTCGTACATGGATATTGAATTTAATATATTTTACCTTTATTTATTTTGTAACAAATGTCTTCTTAATTTAGTCCTTACGGGATACCATATATATCGAACAGAAAAATACTGACCGAATAAAGTGAATCTCTTCCCTCTCAACAATAAATTACCAATGGTAAAGTCTGAACTTTTTACCTTCGCAGGACCTCTAGACAAAATATTGTTACACTTATATCAAGTATGATGACTTGATGTGTGTATTTTCACCTATTCTATCTTTTAAAATACAATACAGAAAGAATGTTATTTTTATCCGGAACAATACACAGTCGTCCAATACAATACCAAACGACAAAACTCGACCCGAGTTGTATCATTGAGACGAAGTTCAAAGTGTAAGCAACCTAAACTGGTAAAACCTATCCAACCTTAATCTAAACGTAGTCAATAAAAGTAAGGTCTATGGTCCAGATTTTCCTGACCCTCTCAAGTAGATTACGACCATCGTCTTTTGGACGTTACGTAAAATTTTTTAATAAATAAATAAAATTAACCTCCGGTTAATGGAATGTTATAACATCACCAGAAACGGTGTGTAACTGTACTTAGTCGGTACCCACATGTACACAAGGGGTAGGACTTGGGGAGAGGTTGGAGGAGGGTTAGGGTGGGGAGTCCCAGTAGGGTCATGTGGTCGGAACTCACGGGACATAGTACGTAGGTTGGACCTGATCACTAAACAAAGTGTATACCATTATATGTACAAAGTTACGATAAGAGAGTTTAGTAGGGTGGGAACGAAGAGGGTGTCTCAAGTCTTCAGACAAGAAATGTAGACACAGAGAAAACGACAGAGCGTATATCCCTGTAACAATGGTAGAAAGATTTAAGGTATATATACGTAATTATATGACATAGTCACCAAAAGAAAGACTGAATGAAGTGGGACATATTATCCGAGGTCAAAGTAGATGGAGTAATCTTGACTGAGTTTACGTAAGAAAAATTATCGACTCATTATAAGGTGACACATATACATGGTATCGAAAGAATAGGTAAGTAGACGACTACTTGTAGATCCAACGAAGGTACAGGATCGATAACATTTGTCACGAAGTCACTTGTAACCCCATGTACACAGAGAAAGTTAAGACCAAAGAAGTCACAAATACGGGTCTTCACCCTAACGACCCAGTATACCATCAAGATGACAGTTAAAAAATTCCTGAAAGGTATGATAAGGTATCACCGACATAATAAAACCTAAGGGTGGTTGTCACATTCTCCCAAGGGAAAAGAAACGTAGAAGAGGTCGTAAATAACTTTTTTACACGTTATGTAAAAAACTAGTTCACCGAGTCTACCATTTCTTAGACAGACATCATGTCCTTTGGACCCAAGTTAGGAACCCAGACTTTCTAGGGGACCTTTTACCTTTTCGATGGTGAAGTCATAAGAGCGGACCTATTAAGGCACCTGTCTCCTCGGACCATCCGCTGTCTGGTACCACAGAGTTTCTCAGTCTGTGTTGACTTACCGATTGTTATGAAACTTTGACCGTTTGATAGGGAGGCGGATAGAAGTAACCGATTGTATTTAGGGTCAGCCAAGTCAAGTCAACGAATCAGTACAGACTGAGACACGTTGGGGTGACTGACGTCGTGCGGTCTGAAGGGACAGGTAGTGGTTGAGGGTCTCGAACGAGTTTGAGTACAGACAGTACAGTCACTACGGTAGGTTGGTAGAGTAGGAGACAGCAGGGGAAGAGGAGGGTGGAAGTTAGAAAGGGTCGTAGTCCCAGAAAAGTTTACCCAGTGCAAAAACTAAGTCCACCGGTTTCATAACCTCAAAGTCGAAGTTGTAGTCAGTAAGGTAACTTGTGGGTCCTGACTATAGGAAATCCTACCTGACCAACCTAGAGGAACATCAGGTTCCCTGAGAGTTCTCAGAAGAGGTTGTGGTGTCAAGTTTTCGTAGTTAAGAAGTCGAGAGCCTATAAAGATACTAGGTTTAGAGTGTAGGTATGTACTGATGACTTTTTTTGGTATCGAAACTGATCTACCTGGAAACTACCGTTTCATTACAGAGATGAAGAACTATATGACAGATCCAACCAGTATCGAAAAGAAGGTTCCTCGTTCGCAGAAAATTAAAGTACCGAAGTCAGTGGTAGACGTTACTAAAACCTCGGATTCCTTTCCTTCAGACAGTGACAAAGGTAACAAAGGGGTAAATAAACAGTACTTCACTACCCTGGTCTACGGTATTAGAAGTAAAGAACTTACAACTCAAAATTCGGTCGAAAAGTGAGAGGAGAAAGTGAAAGTAGTTCTCCGAAAAATCAAGGAGAAGTGAAAGACGGTATTCCCACCACAGTAGACGGATAGACTCCAATAATTATAAAGAGGTCCGTCACAACTAAAGTTGATGGAAAGTAGGTCGGACTGTAAAACGTACTACATGAGACGTATATTCAATTTATTCGTCCCACTGTTATATGTTGGAACTATATGAGGAAAGTTTTAAACCTTGGTTAGGTAACAAGGTACAGGCCAAGATTGACGACGAAGAACTGGACGTATGTCTAAAGAGTCCTCCGTCTATTTCACCAGACCATAAGGGTAGACAAATTCTTAAAAGGTCAAACAACACTAGGTGTGTCAGTTTCTGAAACCACATCAGTTATTTTGTCAACTACAAAGAGACATTGTGAGAACGAAAAAACTACTAGGTTACCTACAACCGTTAAACTAGAGACCAAGGAGACGGAAAAGATTTATGTTGAACTTGTACACCTTCAAGAACAAAGTGTACGACGACCTCGGAGTGAACTTCCTTCGTACTGAAACGATTGTATACTCTACTCATGTTAACACAACATCGAACTTGTAAGAAACCTCGATGGAAAGAAACCCTAACTTTACTTTTGACTGGAAAAGGTCAGGGGACCGGCGACGACTCAAAAGGTTTAAACGACCGTATTAGTCGCGTTGTGAAAGTGTCGTAGTAGAAAATCCTAAACTTCATCGAGTTGACCTTAAAGTAGTGGAGGTGATCGAAACAAGTATTACTACGAAGGATTTCCGGGTGAACTGACACGTAAGGTCCTACAGACCGAGATCCACTTATTAGTATGGTGGTACCAATAGACCCAGTGATTCTAGAAAAAACACACATCAAAAAGACACATAAGAACGGTGAAGAAGAATTAGAGAAGACGAAGAAAATTCAGGTATAGTAAAGACAGGAAATCCATCAAGGTAGAAACATACTTTACAAGGGAACTTTTGAGATTAAAAGAACTGTTCTAGAGACCAGAAAGAGTAAGATAACAAAAGGAGTAACAAAACGTAACTAATGACTCCTTCAGAAGAAATAAAGAGGAACGATAAGTAACCTTGAGACGTAAGTCTACCCATATAGAAAGGAAAAGAGGAAACGGAAATCGAATAGAAGAAAAGAGTCTATAACAGAGGAGTCTGTTGGTAAAAGGGAAAAACATGAAGAAAAAGAACCGTAATTTAGGGTTTTGGTTCGGGTTTTAAGACACCAACTCTTAATATGAGACGTAGATTTTCGTCGTTGACGTTTCAGTGACTCGTTTTCCCTTTTTCTCGAGAACGACTTTTAAATTGGATGTTGTTACTTGATACTTGATTGAAAAAAGGATAGGGTTATACAAAAATTTACTTCTAAATTGAAAAGAAGTTTATACCACTCCTGTTGTATAGTCCTTCGTTAACGGTAACCTTCCTATCAATTAACGTGTGTTAAGGGTTCCCTTCTATCCTGTACGGTACGAATCCTGTTCTCTTGTCACATTCTCGGACTTTTTCGTCTGTTCATCCGAAGGGTCTACCGAGTCGGCCATTTCTTAAGTCGACGTTACGTCCTTTGTGTCCAAGATAGGGACCTAGTCCATCCACGGAATCTCTTCCTTTACCGTTGGGTGAGATCATAAGAACGGATCTTTTAGGGTACCTGTCTCCTCGGACTCTCTGATATCGGTTTCTCTAAGTGTTTCTCGTGTAATTGAGTAATCCCCGATACCTGAGACATAACTAATCAAACGTACACTTTTTGAACGAGATTTCTTTCAGGAAACAATAGAGGTCCTTAACCTTTTAAGATTGGGATCAATCCTTCTCGTCAAGGAGGAACTATTAACTCAGAGGTTTTCCGGTAGTTCCGACTAGTTTCTTCAGTTTTGTAGACTGTGTCTTTGATCTTTTATATCAATTATACGTCACAATACAGTTATAAGATTTAGAAAACCGAAACTTATATTTGAAATGTCAGTCAGAACTATAGGGTGTTTTATTGAACGACCTTAAAAATGACCCTAACGTAATTTAGATGTCTTGTCAGACTCTTCTTGACTACAGAATTGTTTTAAGTCAGAAGGATAGGTGTATCTAATAAGGAGGTACATGACTCTAACAGCTGATGTTTAACCGTGAACGGTTCTCGTAACGGTCGTGGACTTGTTGTTCCCGTAAATGGTAGACGGAGACACCTCTGACTAAGGACACAACGACATCGACAACTGGAATTGTGGGGACTTCCTCAAGTCCCACTTCACTCCGTGAACAAGAAGTCCCTTAGAACACCTTGTACAGAAATCTATAAAAGTCCTTGACTAAAGTACTAGGGTTAGAAACGTAGAGAACTATAGATCTTTTCGTGATTTAGGGAAGTAGTCGAGGAGTACTGATCGTCTTTTAGAACATTTTACTCACGAATTAACGTAACTTGATAGGACTTGATGGGGAAGGGTTTTTAGTGTATAACCAGAAGGGGGTGACGTAAAAACCTCGTTGGAGAGTCTTGATTGACTCCACGATAGAGGTCCCGACGTCAGGAATAAAACGTGGTTTATTTTGAATTGAGTGTTACGAGTTCAACACGTAGAAAAAAGTCAACTGAATTATAGAAAGTGATTATAAAATATTAAAAGGAGTATTTTCAGAACATGTATAAAACATTAAATAGGAATTCGTAAAGAGAAAAATCGACGATTATATTTACTAAATATAAAAATTAAAGTTTAAGGTTAAAAGATAACGACTATATATCTCCTTTCACTTGAAAACATATCGTTACAACGATATTAGAACGGAAAAATCAAAGTCCTCCCAAAATACAAAAAGTAAAACCAAACAACACCCCAAAAAACTGAAAAAAAAAAAAAAAAAAAACGGATAAGAACTCTCAAAGAAACATCCGGTAGTACAGTAGATACATAAGAACTTGTAGATTCATGAGAACATGTAGATTCATGTAGATTCATGAGAACGGACCTTTTAGGGTACCTACCTCCTCGGACCACCCGAGGGCAGGTACCCCACCGCTTCTCAGCCTGTGCTGACTCGTTGAAGTAAAAGTTAAAAGTGAAAGTACGTAACCTCTTCCTTTACCGTTAGGTGAGGTCACAAAAACTGAACTCTTAGGGTCCCTGCCCCCTCGGACCACCCGACGGCAGATACCCCAGCGTGTCCCAGTCTGTGCTGGCTTCACTGAATCGTCGTCGTCGTCGTACAGTAGATACTTCTCTCTGTCAAAATAAAGAAGAAAGAAAACTGAAAAAGGAATACAAAAATAAAAATATTAAAGATATAACGACAAAAGGTCTTCGACTTAGACCTAAACAAAGACTTTCTAAGAATCTCCGTGATGGTTAAATCTACGAGATATGTAATTTAGGTCTCGACTCCAAAGAACTCAATTCACTACTACGTTAAAACTCTTCGTTTAGTCTTACTCCCGGATGGTTAATGTCAGAGAGTATTCACTTAGATAAAATGGTGGGGCTGGTATAGAGGACAGTCGGAACCCTGTTGAGGGTAGTCTTGGAGGGTGTTACTCAATTTTCTACCCGAATTAAGACAAAATACAAATAGAATTCCACAGGAAAGAGTCTAAGGGTCAAATCTCATCTAGATGACAAACTGAGGGATAAAACCACCCTGGGTCAGGGTAGTGAAGTACCCTTTATCTACCCCTTTGTCACCTTTTTCACAGTCTGAAATAAAAACCCCCGAGGTTTCAGTGACGGTTACCACTGACGTCGTTACTTTAATTTTCTGTGAATGAGGAACCTTCTTTTCAACACTGGTTGGATCTATCGTATAAATTTTCGTCTCTGTAATGAAACGGCTGATTCCAGGCAGATCAGTTCCGATACCAAAAAGGGCACCAGTACATACCTACACTCTCAACCTGACACTTCTTCCGACTCACGGCTTCTTAACTACGAAAACTTGACACCACAACCTCTTCTGAGAACTTTCAGGGAACTTGACGTTCCTCTAGGTTGGTGAGGTAAGACTTCCTCTAGTCGGGACCCTAAAGAAACCTTCCTTACTACGATTTCCACTTTGAGGTCATGAAACCGGTAGAGTACACTTCTCAACTGAGTAACCTTTTCTGAGACTACGACCCTCCCTAACCCCCGTCCTCCTTTTCCCCTGCTGTCTCCTACTCTACCGACCTACCGTAGTGACTGAGCTACCTGCACTCAGACTCACTTAAGGACCTCAACCACTACCTGTCCCTCCGGACCGTACGACGCTAAGTACCCCAGTGTTTCTCAGCCTGTACTGACTCACTGACTTGACTTGACTTGTAATTAAAGACAGACGGAGTAGGACACTAAGGGAGTATAGTGATCGACCTAAACATTAATGTAGGTCTATTTATTTACAGGAACCACATTTTCTGTAAAAATCAGGAAGTAAGAAGAGTCCTAAGAATGAAAGAGAGTCTAAAACTGGATCTTCAAGGATGTTACGAAAGTCGACTATTTATACGTTATTCCTTTAAAAAATTTACAAGGGGTCGTTAAAGTCAACAAAAGTCTTTCTCGTAAACAAATTTATTGGTCTCATCAGTTATCTTCTTTATCTTTAAGAGTCGTTAGGAGAAGTCAGAAAAAAGAAACTTATAGGATCCAAATCAGTAAGTCATCAAAGATGAATCGAAAGAATAAGAGTCTTAAAAATAAGTATTGAGTAATCAGTATAGAATCGGGACCAATGTAAATTCTTCTAGAAGTGACACTCCACGAGTAGAAAGATCGATACGACAGAGAAGTGACTGTGTACGAAGTCAAGTCAAGTCAAGTCAAGTCAGTGAGTCAGTACAGGCTGAGAAACACTAGGGTACTTAGTGTCGTGCGGTCCGGAGGGACAGGTAGTGGTAGAGGGCCTCAAGTGAGTCTGAGTGCAGCTAACTCAGCCACCACGGTAGGTCGGTAGAGTAGGAGACAGCAGGGGAAGAGGAGGACGGGGGTTAGGGAGGGTCGTAGTCAGAAAAGGTTATTTAGTCGAGAAGCGTACTCCACCGGTCTCATGACCTCAAAGTCGAAATCGTAGTAAGGAAGGTTTCTTGTGAGTCCTGACTAGAAATCTTACCTGACCAACCTAGAGGAACGTCAGGTTACCTGAGAGTTCTCAGAAGAGGTTGTGGTGTCAAGTTTTCGTAGTTAAGAAGCCACGAGTCGATAGAAGTGTCAGGTTTAACTTCTTTCATCCCTTTTGGTGATCTGGTAAGTCCATACTGGATTTAACTTAGGGAATACTAATATGTCTCCTTCACACTTTATTTAAATTCCCTGATCTTGACTATCTATCTCACGGATTACTTGATACCTGACTCCAAGTACTGTAACATCTCCTCTGTTCCTAGTTCTGGTAGGGACACCTTTTCTTTACGTTTTTTCGTTTTACCGACAGACCCCTCCGGAATGTTTATCGACACTTTTCTGCTCTTCACTTTTCGTTTCCTCTTTTCCTTTCTATATTCGTAGACTTACGTCTCAAGGTTTCTTATCGTTCTTCTCTATTCTTTCGGAAGGAGTCTCTAGTTGCGTTTCTTTATCTCCTTTTGTCTGACCCTTTCTGATCTCTAGAGAAGTTCTTTTAATCTCTATGGTTCCCTTGTAAAGTACGTTTCTACCGGAGTTATTTCCAGTCTTTACCATACCTGAGTACGAAGTCATACGGAGAATGATGTGTGTCAAAACGATGGGACTATATCGTCTACCTAAGTACACTAAATAAATAGAAACATAGTGACATTATAGATTGTCACGAAAGGTTTCGTGTTGTGAGTTTCTTACCAGTGACTTATTTTCAGTAAGGGAATATTATTAAGGAAATTCCCTCGATTATTTAGGTCAACAAACTGAAAAATAAGTCATATACGAAAAAGGTCATCAGTACACGTTAGACTGTCAACCCGGTATTTCTTCTTAAATACGAAAACTTAACATCACGACCTCTTCTGAGAACTCTCAGGGAATCTGTCGTTCCTCTAGTTTGGTCAGTTAGGATTTACTTAGTTATGACTTATAAGTAACCTTTCTGACTACGACTTCGACTTCGAGGTTATGAAACCAGTGGACTACGTTTCTCGGTCGAGTGACCTTTTCGGGGACCACAACCCTTTCTAACTCCCGTCCTCCTCTTCCCCTACTGTCTCCTACTCTACCAACCTACCGTATTGACTGAGTCACCTGTACGTAAACTCGTTTGAGGTCTTCTATCACTTCCTGTCTCTTCGTACCGTAGGACGTGAGACATCCCAACGTTTCTTAGTCTACACTAAATCACTGACTCGTTGTTTAACCCATATCTTCGTTCTATGTCGGATGTCACATTAGGGGGTTTCACGGTTTGTATGGATGTAAGTGGTTGGAGACGGAAGTACAGAATACGAAATAGTTTAGTTGGAAGTTCACTTAGACGTCCAACCACTCGAACCAAAGAGAACCGTATAGTCACAAAACATTTGAAAGATAGACTTTCGTTGAGGGAATACGGTTTTCTTAAGAATAAATGTAAAAAGTACGAAACGGGTTTATCTTAAAAAAGTTAGATATAATAACAGAAGACTATAATCTATTCTACAAGAACAGGTTCAAATCAGTAAATAGAAAACGAAATCGAGAGGAACAGAGTCTCCCGGGGTCAAGAACCTTAGGGTCTTCCGATATTTATGAGAGGTTGGATTAATGTCTGAGACTTAACTGTATACTTATCTCTGACCCGATTAAAGTCGAAGAATAAATTCTGAATTTTTCCAATTGTGGAGATTCACAGGTTTATTTGGGTAATACTTTACAAAGTCGTGTGAAAAAAGGGTTAGTGAATGGGGAAATCCTGTCTACTGTAATGAAAATGTTCATTTGAAGATGACGACGGAGAAAGGTGCAAGTTTTCTGGATGTTCAGACTCAGGAGTTTAGTTTCAGTATACAGTTGAAGGAACTAGTAAACTTACATTCACCCATTCACATTAGATAGTCAATGATGGACTTCTTCTTTGACAAAAGGTGGTTCCTAGAGTCTAAACTTACGTAAACGTGGTATCAAAAATCATAATACTTTTTCTAAGATATGGTCTCAGTTAAAAAGATTGTTTTTATATACGATAAAAAGAATTTTGTTTTGTTCGAAAAATGATGATAACTCAGACGTATATGTGTATTTACCTTTGTATATATGTGTATATGGTACGGGATATACTTTAAATTTTTGACTCTTTAGGTCGTTATTTTCATTGATCCCCCGTCCTTTCGAGTAGGAGTATCCAAATAAATTTTTTTATTAACCCCCTTATTATTTTTATAATACTTATTATACCTAATATCATTTTCTCGTTTCGTTAATAAAACAAATCTCAGATAATACACAAGGTTTGACACCACCTCCGTCGTCTAGTAAACCCTATATAACAATACCCAGGGAAAGGGGTTTCTTTGTTAGACGTCTCCCTATACTATATCGATTTACTTACTATCAATCTATCTATCTATCTTTTATTCTCTATATTTAATGAAGATTTTTATGTTTCCTACCATAGATTGGGTATGAGGTATAGTCATACTAAAATTCTAGAGATTCACAATACTTCTCTTACTCGTAAATATACATAAGATCATCGGTCTCTTCCACATAACTTTGTGTACCCTGTACTGTCCCTAAACCTATATCTTTTGTTGTTAGATATATCCATACACTTTATCGTACTCTCTTTTATATTTTCGTCATTATACTAACCCCGGTTCTCACTTCCGAAGGAATTTATATTGATTTAAGAATAAACTTAATGACTTTCTCTTCGACCACTAAATCGTCCTTTAACTTTTGTCAGACTAAGTGTTTTGACACCATTTTAATTCGTTGTAGAACAAAAAAGGATAGAAACTTAGAAACTTATATAAATGGTATAGAAATTGAATGGTTAAAAGAATAAGGGAAACAAGAAAACAAAGTACGAGGATTAGATTCCGTATCTTTATTATTTAAAGTTCATATTTTAAACTATTAAATTCTTGTAATCCATTAATTTTAACCTGATAAGATCTTTTAAGTCTTTATCATTTTACTCAAAATGAATTTGTCCGTCGTACTCTAGTACGAAATCAGAGAACCTTTTTCACATCCCGTCTATGAGAAGGTCGTTCCATTTCTTATCTACCGTATTTTACACTATCCTTCCTTCACCAAATTTACAATCTTCCGTATGTCACTATATACAGTTAATATAGAATTATTTTGACTCTTTTTCTTAAAACTTTTATGTATTTTTCATTTACATTCCTTTATTTTGATGGGTACTAACAGGATGAAGACCTTTATTGTGTTCGTTATAAAATAAAGGAAGGTTGTAAGTAGAGTTATACGGATACATATAAAATATATATACTCTCTACCATATCTTTATTTTACACTAAGATGAAATTTTATGTTCAATCTTCTGAACCTAAGACCATGACCGAGACAATGAAGTCGTATAATAAATAATGAAAATATAAGATAACTCCAGTTTTTTTAAAATCGGGTACTATTTGATCTTTTATATGATGTACGATCCATAAGTCGATAATTATTTTTGATAATGGAAACGGATAATTTTCAAACATTAGATCTCTTTCGGTTTGTATATTCCTCTACTCGAGTTGAGGAATGTAACTTACGCCTCTATTTTTACAAGTGTCCAGTGAGACGAGTCCTCTCCCATGAATCACGGGGACGTAATCGATGTCTTCCCTCTGTTTTGTGAACACGATAGTTGACCCAACACTTCCTGTTTGACTACATCGAATGTATTTCGTAGAACAAAAGACGGTACAGACTATATTTCCCTTGCTCAATACAATCGTCCTTACACCTCGGTAGATTGACTTCCTTGGTACCGTCCTACTTATCACTTACATGGGTCACTCAGTGTAGTTTGTTGAGAAACATAAAATATCGGTAATTTCATCGATTGTTCGAACTACTACAACTCACGACGTCCATGATTCAGACTAAAGAGGGCTTAAAAAATTGGACTGAGAGTTTTAACTTTTACTGATCCCGAGACCTACTGAATTCTGATGTTCTATTACACTTTAGGGACTCTGCCAGAGAAGAGAAAAGGAAGTGGGATTGTGAAAAACCGATAACTTCTGAGTTCCGCGTAATGACAACGAGGGAAGAAAGGAAGGTAATAGAATCGAAGTCAGAAGGATGACTGAGATATGCAACAGATACGATCAAACTAATACTACCTATGACTCGTAGTTTCATCGACGTGACCATCTTTTTACTTTTTTTTTAACTATCTCTTATTTTTTATCTAATTCTAAAAACTTATACCTTTGAAGTATTGTCTTTATAAAAGTTTTAACATTGTCCCTATCACGTCATAGTTCTTATCCTCTATACCTTTGGTTTCCTATGTACATTTGTTACGTTTACTGTATTCGGGTACCTACTCCCATAGGTGGTTTCAACGGATTCTTAAAAGAGAAACAGTAAAGTTTTCGGGTCTCATGGTATCACGAATTGTTCAATCTTTATTTCTACTTTAATTTTACCTAAAAACAATAAAATAATGTTTTATAACTAGTATAAAACGTTATTTTAACAAATGTGCACTATTGTTGTAGAGGGATTTACTTTCGTGAATAATAATTTAATGTGATATATTTTAATTTATTTCCTTTACAAATCATTCAAGGACTTAATAATAATAATAATAATAATAAAAAAAAAAAACGAAAGTTGGCCGTTAATATTGACGAAAGAAAGTACAAAATTGACTTGATACTTGACCATCTTTTAAAAGTTCCTACACTATGTCTCTTTCTCAACTTCTCTACCACGCAAAGGTCTCCGTTTAGACGGTGGTGTTTCACCAACTAGTCAGAGACTTTTGTTTTCACGGTATTTATCGGAGTAAGTATTCCCTTATAATCTTTACTCAAATGATTAGTGTCTTACTCTTTAGGGGGAAAAAGAAGTTAGTGGTGAGGATAGGGTTGAGGAGATTGCACGGAAGACTGTATAGTTTACTACTGAACCTAACAGACTGACAAGAGTCTATTCTTAACAACGACTTGAAATTTTTTTATAATTAGGAATTCGAACGAAAATAATAGTATCGACAAGTGACCAACATAAAACCAGTGACTGAACACGAAAGGGATGGACGGGGGTGGGGTCGTCCGGTAGATGACACTGACGGTCAATAGCTTCCTGTCCGCATAATTATTAGAAGACCCGTTTGTCTACAATATTTACCGTACGACTTAAGTCTTTACACTTACGAAGATTTCGTTAACAAAATTTTATTATCGTAATAAAAACCTTCATCGTTCAAAAAGGAAACAAACCTATCATCGATTTTTCTCTACCTTTATAAGATTGGATGTATTTTCACTTCATATAAATCCTAGTAGTTTAAAATTTTCGAATAACAATTTATAAATCTTTTATATAGTCTTTCGTTTGTGTTAGTCGAGATTATAATAATATTTATACTGAAACACAGAACGAAAAGGAGGATAATATAATCCTCTTAAAAGATTACAAGAATACATGAGAAACCATTATAGTGTACCATGGAGAAAGTTAGAAACATATAAAGATATTATATCGATTAGTAAGAGGATAAAACCTCCTATTATAAAAATTTAATAGTTTTCCTTATAGATACGAATCTGTCCAACTCTCTCTCTCTAGAAAGTTATGAGATCCAGACTTTTATATTAGGAATTTCCCTTCCGTAACCCCCTTATAAGAAACATGTTTCTATGAATAGTAAAAGAGAGAGGTTTGAGTAAGTGTTTTCCTTCAATAAGTCTACGTTCCAAAGTTATCTTGGCGACACCAATGTGTCAAGTAGGACCACCCCAAAAGATTGGACCTCCTCGAGGTTCACGACGAAAAACAGTGGAAGGAGGAAGACATGAACTGGTAGGATTACCGGTTACGTTGGTAGTACTGACAATAGACGAAGTCGTCCTGAAATGTGTGAGGGTACATGCCAAAGGATAAGTAGGAAAGGAAAAGACTCAGAACGATGTGAAAGCAGTAGTAGGGAGTCGACGACCAGGTGAACGAAAGTTGGTAGTTCTGATAGAGAAAGTATCGGACACGGTGGGTCGACAAGAAGAAGGAACCGAAACGTACATGGTTGACGAAAGAGTAACGACACTACCCTATACTAGCGATACACCGTTAAACAGTGGGGGACTCCATGTGTGAATAGTACTTGTTTTCCGATCCAAACCCCAACCATAGAGACAGTTGTCAGTGTCCAAAGAAATAACGAAACCACCGGTGGTTAGAGTATACACCGTACGTAAAAACACCGGGTTTGTCCCAGTTGGTGATAAAGACACTGTACCGTGGTCAATAATTCAATCGGACGTGTCTGTGAGTACATTTTCTTGATCGAGACAAGTCGGAGTCGTAGGACCATTAGTACCACGGAAAAGACGATTAAGAGTATAGGATACCGAAGTAACAATTGTGGTAGGACTTCTAGGGGAGCCGACTCCCGTTCTCCTTTCGTAAACGGTGGACACGGAGTGTGGAGTGGCACCAGAAACAGGTGATACCGACACGGAGGTAGTATATGGAAGCCGGGTTTAGGTTCAGACGAAGTCTGTTTCTGGTCAACCACCGTCACTGGATGTGTCACCAATGAGGGGATGAATTAGGAGAACAGATGTCAGAGTCCTTGTTCCTCCACTTCTGACGTGACTTTTCTCAAAACCCTTATGGACACCGTTGGTTCACTGGATTACTTTGTAACGTTTTAATTGATCTCTTCAGTATCTTCAGTTTCCGTACTTTTAAAGAAACAGAAAAGTAGTCAAGTTAGTACTATGCCTATAATAAAGGTTACTGATTCTTGTGACAACGGAAAAAGAAAAGAGGATAAAGTCTTCTTGACGTTTAGTTAGATGTACCATTTAATAGACTACGGACAAGGAAAAGAATTTCTGCGTACACCGTTTTTCCCTTTTTGTATTTTAAAAAAAGTTCCCTTTTGTGTTATGAGTTTTACTTTCAACCGATTTCTAACGAACAGATCAATCTATCTCTCTTACCCTACACTTCAATAATCTTCGTAGGATAGATCCTGTGGTCGTAAGTGGTATATCGTGGTACATAGTTCAAGATACTTTTCATCTTTTTAGTTCTACTTATTTAACTATTAAATACCTCCACATTTTCACTCATCCATCTTTGTATTTTTTACTTTTATTTTACTACTTAGTCTAGATAATTTTCTTAAACTTATTTATTAGTACATATGGTTTCCTGTTTATAAATAAAGAAGACCTTTTTTTTTCACCTGATTTGTTGAACTCTTCTTTCTTTTCCTTTGAACTTGATCTAAAATTTACTCCTTGTTCTAAAGTTAGGTTTCTTTTACCTAAAAAGTCACTTTTTTTTTAACCAACTACAATAGTTGCAACATCTAAAAGAAGTTTTAAATTATGATCTTAAAAATAAGACAATCAATCTTTAATTTATATAAAGTGAAAAGCAAACATCAAAAGGAAACAAAAATATTACTAAAAAAAAGGTCACCTAATCAAAAAAATTATTACTTGAAGTCGTTATTATTGTAGAAATGTAAACGATTATGTCTCCTTGTATTATGTATGATACCTCTCCGTCTTCACCGGGATTATAAAGTTAATCGGCTGAGAAGCTACCAGTATTACGTTTTGAATGTACATAGATTATGAATTAACATTGTAAACTCGTCGTTTATGATTTGTTAACTAAAATTTAAAGTTGAGATAACTAAAGTTCGGTATACTAAACTTTTTTTGTAAAGTTTGATAACTTTGACTACACGGGATTTAAAAAAATAGACCTGTTGACTCTAAAAAAAACTCACTTATACTCCTAATATATTATTCTTGTCACAAAGAACAACCCTCTTAGTTAACGAGACTTAATCTGGGAAATAGATCGGGTATGATCTTATTTTTATAGGATTAAACAATTTTAATATCACGTAGTGTGTTTCCTTTTTGATACGATAACAATTAATACACTTACACTTTTAATATATGATTATTCCTTTTACAAGAATATTACGTTCAACTGGTCGTAGGAGATAAGGGAGATATTCCGTACGACCGACTAAGGGTACCGTGTTATTTGTGAGTACCGATAATCAAAGATCACATGGACGACGTATAAAGTCGAGAGTGTTCAATTTAGTGTATACAAACAAGAGTTCTGGTAGATACTACCAACATAAGTAATATCATGAATGAGTTGAACTCTTTATATTAAAACATGGTACATCAAACCCCTTTTTACTACGTTTTTTAATAATAGATAAAGATTATGTTCCAACTTACAAAACCTTTCTAATTTATACTCCTTTTTTAGTGTCTTATTTTGTTTTAGTATTTTTAGATCTTAGTAATAAATCTAAAATCTAATAAAACGTTCATAGAGATTCAAGGACAAGTAACTCTCCCACCCTACTAAACCCTCTTACCGTGACTTTGTTCATGTTATAGTATATTCTTTGCTTAGCGGTCAGATCCAAGTTACGTCCTATGTCCTACGAACCTCGACCACGTGACCCTACTGGGTCCCTCTACCATACCCCTCCCTCCACCCTCCCCCTAAGTCCTAACCCTTGTGCACATATAGGCACCGTCTAAGTACAACTACAAACCGTTTTAATTATGTCATAACATTTCATTTTATTACAATTTTTTTTTTTTGTGGATACCCGACAGAATATGATCTACACGAGACTTCTTGAGGTTAGTACATCAGATAATTAATTTATGGAATTGGGATTTACTTTTATAAAATTTTATAAATATATAAATTCTTAAAACTTAATTTTAAAATTTTATAAATTCTAATTTAAGTTGTCAACTCCACCCTCTGTACATGTATTTTTGATGGTTTGTAACAACTTTTTAATTTATTTTAAAATTATTTACTTCTCCATAGATACAATACCCAACCTTGTGAGTTATGGTAATCGAGTCTCGATTGAGACTCGTTTATCTAGATATCTAAGTCCTATTAAGGATAGTTGAGGGTCTTCTAAAAAGATATTTTTAACTGTTTGATTAGTATTTTACATATATCTTTCCTTAGTTCTATCGGTTTTATTAACACCCCTTATTTCATTTTACATATTACATACGAAAGACTGAAGTTTCGAATTAGATTTATAAGTCACTAGATCTTTCATAGCGTGAATAGATATCAATCTGTATATCTGTTACCCATCTTGGCTCTCAGTCTTTTATATGTGAAGTTTTCCGTGGTAATACTTTTGTATTTTCTTGTAGTGTGTATCTCTTTTTATTTAAACGTTTTGCATAGTCTACCCGAAAGATAGGTTTTATTTGTTTATTACAAATGTTAATTCATTATTCTCTTTGTACCGTAAACTTTTCACCCACTTCTGAAAGTCATCGTGTGGACTCAAGAAGGTAGCACAGACTGAGAAACGTCGAGATACCTGACGTCGGGAGGTCCGAGGAGAGGCACCCTAAGAGGTCCGTTCTTGTGGCCTCACCAAACGGTACGGGATGAGGTCCCCTAGAAGGGTTGGGTCTCTAACTTGTGTAAGGGAATACAGAGGATGTAACCGTCCGTCTAAGAAATGGTGATCGCGGTGGACCTTTCGGGTTGAAAACCATCTACAAAGTAGTTTGATATAATCGTGTATTATCTATGTACTTTTACGTAAATTCTAGTAATCATTGAGTCAACACAGGTTGAGAAACACTGGGGTACCTGACATCGGATGGTCGGACGAGATAGGTACCTTAAAGGGTCGTTCCTGTGACTTTACACAACGGTAAAGGAAGAGGTTCCCTAGAAGGTTATGTCCCTAGTTTGGACTCAGAGGACGTGACCGTCCACATAAGAAATGGGGACTCGATGGTCTGTCTGTGATTTTCCACGACCATCCCTATCTCTGACTTTGGAATTGCATAACCACACCCTCACATTTTAATACGTATAAAAACATTTGTCAAACTGTCGAAGCAGATGTCCATTCTTATTTGAAGTCAAGTCAGTGAGTGAGCACAGGCTGAGAAACGCTGGGGTACTTAGCGTCGTTCGGTCCGGAGGGACAAGTAGTGGTAGAGGGCCTCAAGTAAGTTTGAGTACAGGTAGCTCAATCATTACGGTAAGTCGGTAGAGTAGGAGACAGCAGGGGAAAAGGAGGTCGGGGGTTAGGGAGGGTCGTAGTCTCAGAAAAGGTTACTCAGTTGAGAAGCGTACTCCACGGGTTTCATGACCTCTTATTTGAATGGTTTACCATAAAGATCCTTATGTGGTTTCTATTCACTTATGATAGATGTTTTTGTGAAAATACACTTCCAAGTATTATCGTAATGAGTATTACCGATTCTATTCCTTTACCAGATAGTTAAATATTTATTTAAATACCTATTTGTTTCAGTCCATATCGGTATTTTGACATATGATAAGTCGTTATTTTTCTTTACTTTATACCATGGATGATGTTGTCTTTAACGGAGGTTTTTGTAATACGATTCATATTCATCCGTTCATGTTTCCTGATGGTATAGACATGTTTTACGGCTCCTTCCTCTTAAGACATAGTTGTCTTTCACCTAATCACCCTACCCTACCCTTATTTTCCCCTAAACTGACGTTTATACGATTATTAACCTATTGGTACTACCACACCAGTAAGTGAATCTAATCTCAATCTGTAGGACCTCACACTTCAGTTCACCCGGGATCCTTCGTAATGATACTTGTTTCCATCACCTCCACTACCTTAAGGTCGACTCGATAAATTTCTGTATTTCCTTCTACGACAATTTCACGATGTGAGTTATACGGTCGTTTAAATCTTTTGAGTCGCCACCGGTGTCCTGACCCTTTCCAGTCAAAAGTAAGGTTAGGGTTTCTTTCCTTTACGGTTTCTTACAAGTTTAATGGTACGTTGACATCAGTAAAGTGACCGAGTTTTCTAATACGAGTTTAGGAAGTTCGATCCCAAGTCTTCATGCACTTGACTCTTGAAGGTCTGTATGTTCGACGGAAATCTTTTTCATTTCCATGGTCTCTAGTTCACCAGTTGTAGGTGTCCTAGTGTCTTTTTCGCTCCTTTAAGGTTTTTCTGTAGAGGAAGACGAAGTACAAAGTAACTGACACGATGTTTCTCAGCCTGTGCTGACTCGTTGGAGTGTTGAAGTGTCTATACGTCTACTGTGGTAGGAATACCGTTTTTCACTTTTCCTTGATTTCTCGGAGAACAACTTCCACTTTCTCCTCTCCCTTTTTCGAGCGAATTTTGAGTTGTAAGTGTAAACCAGAGTAGTGAAGTACCGTTTACACACAGACAATCGGTGAATCAACACAGACTAGGAAACACTGGGGTACCTGACATCGGGTGGTCCGAGGAGAGAGGTACCCTAAGAGGTCCGTTCTTATCACCTAACCTAACGGTAAGGAAGAGGTCCCCTAGAAGGACTGAGTCCCTAGTTTGGGTCAAGTAACGTCCGTCTAAAAAATGGTAGATTCGATATCCCTTCAGGGAAAGTCCCGTTTATCTACCCCTTTTTCACCATTGGTACTGTCCAAAATAAAAGAACCCGAGGTTTCAATGACACCTACCACTGACATCGGTTTTTTAATTTTCTCCGAACGAGGAACCTTAAAGAAGGTTCGATACTGTTTGGATCTGTCGTATAATTTTTATGTCTCTGTAGTGAAACGACTGTTTCCAAGTATATCAGTTTCGATACCAAAAAGGTCATTCGAGGTTATTAAACCGGTGGACTACATTTCTGAACTCAACTAAGTGATCTTTTCTGGAACTACGACCCTTTTTAGCTTCCGTCCTCCTCTTCCCCTACTGTCTCCTACTCTAACAACCTACCGTAGTAACGGTTGAGTTACCTGTCCTCAAACTCGTCAGAGGTCCTTTACCACTTCCTGTCCCTTCGGACCTCACGACTTCAGGTAGTCCAGTGTTATTCAGTTCTCAGTGTGTGTTTACTTTTGACTTGTTGTTGTTGTTTATATGTTCGTTTGATAAAAGAATTCAGTGGTCTTAGTAGGGAAGATGGAAAACAAAAGAGAAGTAAATGAGTAGAAGTAGACATAAATATCTATGTACATGTCAAGGATACGAATTAAATTTTGTACCAGACAACTTTCTCATCAACTTAAGAATGTGTATTTGACGGAAATCTTTTTTGTAACGTACACTTAATACTCTGTACCTTTCGTTCTGTTTAACCTCTACCCTAACGTTATCGTAAAAGACAACATTCTTTCTTTTTTTATATATATCCGATGGAAACTAAAAGATCAGATCGTTCTCATTTATTTGTATTTATCAACTATTAACCCCTTTTGTTCTTAAAAATATTAAATAAATAAAAAATTAACTACCTATTAACGAAATGTCTTAAAAAGACGACAGACAGTCTGTAGTTGTACTCATTCGGTATCCACATATATACAGAGGAGGGAGAATTGGAGGGAGGGTAGAGGGAGGGGTAGGATGAGGAGATCCAACTATGTCTCGGGGATAAACTCAAGGGACTCTGTATCTCGTTTAAAGGTAACCGACAGATGAAATGTATACCATTACATTCAAAGGTACAATGAGAGAGGTATGTAGAGTAGGAGAGGAGGGTAGAGGGACACAGGTATTCAGACAATAGATATAGACAAAGAGATAACGACGGACGTTTATTTAAGTAGTCATGGTAGAAAGATCTAAGGTATATATATACGTAATCATATACTATAAATAGAAAGAAAGAGAATGAATGAAGTGAGACGTATTATCCGAGATCCAATTAAGTGGAATAATCTGGGTTTACGTACGGAAAGACACCGACTCATTATAAGGTAACACATATATATGGTGATGAAGAAATAGGTAAGTAGACAACTACTTGTAGATCTAACAAAGGTACAAGACGGATCACGTCTATCACAACGTTACTTGTAACCCCATGTACACAGAAAAAGTTAAAACCAAAGGAGTCCCATATATGGATCCTTACCCTAACGACCCAGTATACCACCAAAATAAGGTTCAAAAAATTCCTTAGAGGTATGACAGAAGGTATCATCGACATAGTTAAATGAAAGGGTTGTCACGTTTTCCCAAGGGAAAAGAGGTGTTGGTGAGGTCGTAAATAACAAACATCTGAAAAAGTCCCACCGGTGAGACTGGTCACACTCCACTATAGAGTAATATCAAAACTAAACGTAAAGAGATTATTACTCACTACAACTCGTAGAAAAGTACATAAACAATCGGTAGACGTACAGAAGAGACCTCTTTACAGACAAATCCAGAAAAAGGGTGAAAAACTAACCCAACAAACAAAAAGACTATAACTCAACAAACCCGACAAATACATAAAATCTTTAATTAGGAAACAGTTAACAAACTAAACGGTAATAAAAGAGGGTAAGACTCCTAACAAAAAAGTGGAAAAAGTATTAAAGAAAACGTCCCTTTTTCGAAAATTCAAATTAGTCCAGGGTCAACAAATGAAAACGAAAATAAAGGTAATGAGATCCTCCACCCAGTATCTCCTAGAACGAAACTAAATTACAGTAACTCACAAGACGGATACAAAAGGAGATTCTCAAAGTATCAAGACCAGAATGTAAATCCAGAAATTAGGTAAAACTCAAATAGAAACACATACCACAATCTTTCACAAGATTAAAATAATAAAATGTCCATCGACAGGTCAAAAGGGTCGAGGTTAATAACTTCTCTGATAGAAACGGGGTAACATATAAGAACGAAGGAAACAGTTTTTATTCCATAAGTATCCACACACTCAAATAAAGACCCAAAAGATAGAACAAACTAACCAGATATAAAGACAAAAATACGTTCACGGTATAACAGAACTATTGACATTGAAACATCGTTAGACTTCAGTCCTTCCAACTAAGGTGGTCGAGGTAAGAAGAAAGAGTTCTGAAGAAACTGTTAAGTCCCAGAAAACACAAAGGTATACATAACACTTTAAAAACAAGATCAAGACACTTTTTACGGTAACTATTAAACAATCCCTAATGTAACTTAGACATCTAACGTAAACCATCATATAGTAAAATTGTTATAACTAAGAAGGATGGGTCCTTGTACCTTATAGAGAGGTAGACAAATACAGTAGAAACTAAAGAAAGTAGTCACAGAATATTAAAAGACATATGTCAAGAAAACAGAGGAACCCATCCAAATAAGGATCTATAAAATAAGAAAAACAACGTTAACACTTACCTTAACTAAGGAATTAAAGAGAAAGACTGAAAAGTAACAACAATCATATATTTTTACGTTCACTAAAGTCACATAACTAAACATAGAACGTTGAAACGATTTAAGTGACTAATCGAAATCATCAAAAGACTGTCATAGAAATACCAAATGTGTCCACTTCGGTAGACCAGGATGACGATGACGATTCGGTGAAGTCAGCACAGGTTGAGACACGTTGGAGTATTTGCCGTCGGGTTGTCCGAGGCTATAGGGACCCTGAGAGGTCCGTTTTTGCGACCTCACCCAACGGTAAAGGAAGAGGTTGCGTACTTTCACTTTTCACTTTCAATTCAGAGAGTCAGCACAGGTTGAGAATCGTTAGGGTCCCTGACGTCGGATCGTCCGAGGAGGTGGGTACCCTAAAAGCTCCATTCTCATGATCTCACCCGACGGTAACGGAAGAGGTAGACCAGGATCCGAAAACAAAAAACCCTCTAAAAAAAAAAAAAAATTGGTGTTAAAGTTAAAGTCACGAACATAAACCCAACAAGTATTCAAGATAAAGAAGGACCAAGTCATAACCTTCTAACTTGAAAAGACTTTTAGACAGGTAAATAAAATCTAATAGGTAAAATAACGGTATACCAACGAGTGTTATCAGAGAATATTAGGAAACATAAAGACGTAACAGACAACGTTGGAGAGGAAAAAACTAAAGATTAAAACAACTAAGCTAAGAAGAGAAAAAGAACTACTCAGACCGATTTCCAAATAGTTAAAACAAATAGAAGAGTTTCTTTGTCGAAAAACAAAATAATTAGAAATGATAATAAAGAAAGTAAATGAAAAGTAAATAAAGACGAGACTAGTGATACTAAATAAAGAAAGACAATTAAAGTCCCAAAAAACCAAGAAAAAGGTCAAAACAAAAAAACCCCCAAAAACCACATTTTAATCTAACGGATGAGTTACAAAGAGAATTTGTTCTTATAAAAGTCAGTATGTCTCAAGGTAATTAATTATAATAGAATTTAATGTTAATAAAAAGAATTAGATATGGTTACAGGAAGATTCAAGATTTTATATCTTTGTTTTTAGTAAATCTCAGAAAAAAAAATTAAGTAATACGATTGTAAGTAGACTCCCTTTAGATAAAAACTAGTTCCTAATCATTTTTTACTTTTTTCACCATATTTTGTGTAACCTTGTATTGTCTCATTTCAATTTCTGAACTTTTTTTAGTTTAGTACTTATATAAAGGATTTAAAGTCGTTTACTGTAGAGATTTTGTGTTATACTGTTTTCTTTTATTGTTTTCGTCGGAGTTTGTCTACTTTTAAGATCGTTGTGATTGGTTGTAATTAATTCACATTATTTTGTTTTACCTCTTTATGAAATTTTCTTAATATGTCTTTCACTATATGTATCTTCTTACTATTACGTCTAGGTCATAAATATCGTCACCTCAGAGATATTTTGTTTAAGTTAATAAATTTTGACGATTCTTTTAAAGGGACTTTATTTTATAGACGTAGATATGTAACTTTATTACAGTATGAAAGTAAGATAAGTATCAGTACTTTTTTTATGACTAGTAATTGTTATTTTTCTTTTAGTTCACCTTTAGTATAAAGAACCGTCGTTATGTTTTACTACTACTTTTTTTACCTCTAACACTTCTTTAACTTTCTTCCTTCTAAAGTTCCTCCTTAAGGAATACGTCGGTATGATTTAAGAATATGATCTCTAAACCCTTATCAACATTTGTACTATTTGATTGTGTGTGACGTCCTTAGACTTTTGGTCATTGAAAAAAACTACTTCGGTAATCAACTTCTCTAGGTAAGTGGTACTATCCAGACCATCCAGAAAACCGGTTTTCTGATCACCACCTGTATCTTATGTATATGGATTGGTATCTAGGCTCGTCACACGTTTACTATACATGGACTTTTTATTTTTCATTGTGTAATTTTTAATTCTTTTACTTCTCTCTTTACCACTTCTTCCATTTCAAATGAATAACGACGTATTTATTGTACTATAAGTTATTAATAGTGAATTTTGACTAGTTTGTTTATCACTCTCGGAACCCTTGTGTACATTCTTAATTTCTAATTTTTTTTTATTTTATTTTATTTTTTTCTCTGATTCTAAATTTTATATATATATATATGAGAGTTTCGTCTTGAATTAAGATACGTAAGATATTGTGTAGACATTGTTTTACTATGTTTTTCGGTTTTTTCACTTCTCTTCCCTTTAATATGGGTCGTGTTCGTTTAGTCTTTTTCGTTCCTAATACAAGAACTACAAACTGTCGAATTTTAATCCCGGTTCTTGTAATTCAATTGTTGTTGTTTTTGTTACTGTTTTCTATAAAGGTTTCGATTTTCAACGTTAAGTGTTGCTTTAGTACTATCTATACTTAAATACACGGGGGTTTGTGTCCACGTTTAAAGTATTCCTTCTTTATTCTCTAAATGTTCCTCTTTGTCTATGTAATTATTACCCATGGAAATTATTTGGTAATACTACTTTTGTCTAGTTGTTATGTATTGATGACTAAATCCTTTATATTTGTCTTTTACATCATTTCATATAGAATATCAATGTATAACTTTAAACATAATATTATTTTCTTATACAAGAAAAGGTCCGTGTGTTGTATGAATATTTTTAACCGATAATTCAGTTTTCTTTTTATTACGGTTTGTTATAGTATCATGTTTGAATGAAGGATTATGATGTAATATTTGATAATTACCTACTGTTTCTCAGTCTGTGCTGACTCGTTGACTTGTTGTTGTTTTTAACTACTATCGTTTTACGGAGGAGGTAGACTGTTAAAATATGATGATAATTTATTAACAACCTAGTTTCCTCGTTGCCTTTTATTTATTCAAAATATTTCATTATAGTTAATATAAGATATATAATATTTAAATTTCGTGATTAATCTCTTTTTAGGTGTGAATATATTTCATTTAAAATTTTTATTTTCGAAATTCTTTTGGAGTCTTTATAACATTTCGTTTTATAAAAGTTTTATAACTAAAATTTTTGAAATACGAATAAGTAGTGACTCCGGTATCTAAGTTCAATCACAAATTGCAGTCGTCATAATTTTAGGTCTGTCTCATCTAATCTCTACTCTCTCTACTTCTGGAACACTTCTTTCGTGATCTATACCTCATTTTTATCGTGTTTAGGTGTAAGAATAGAGTCGTCGTAAAGAAATTCATTTATCAATTTAGAAGAATATAGAATTAAAAGAAAAGACTTGACCCCTATAATACTCCTAATTAACTGTCGTTACCATTGGGGGAGGGTACCTGGAGGGAACATCAAGAAACGAAAAACAGGAAACCCAACCTCTTTTCTTACCGGACACGAATAGGTAGGACGTGGGATCGAAACCACAGTTACTTCTCCTCATACAAAACTCTTTACTGTCTCTTTACCTGACCATATAATGTCGTGAAAGACATGAACCTGTGAACTTTTTGAAAGAGATCGATAGTCTTATCACATTTTTGTCGAAACCGTTCTTCTCCGAATTCGACTGACAAATAGTTAGTTAAGTAAGTCTTTTTCTGTACTTTCGTTACAAGTCACACAAAGATGGTATTTAAGACTTGGACTTCTTTAAGAGATCTCTTGTTTCGTCATTGATACCTTTATTTAACTCTTCTAAATTTTGTTTCTTTGTTGTACTCTAGGTAGAAACGTAAGTCACTTGTCGTTTTCTTCCTGCACTGACATCCATTGTTTTTTTCAGTCGACACAAAGGAAGAGTTCATACAAACCCCGTTTATCTCTACGTCACCAGTCTGTGCTACCCTTCAAGATGTCTTTGTCTTTGAGACTTGAACTTTCGTCGACGTTTGTCTCTTTCTTTATTTCCATGTCTTTGTTACTAACCACTAATTGTTTCGACTTTAAAAACTATCCGTAACTAAAGAGTTGCTTTTGAACACGGTTTCTTTCTAGTCATATTTCCCTGATCAAGTCTCTGAGTTCTCTCAAAGTCTTTATTTGAGGAGTTTTAGTAAACGGTCCTAATCTCAAAATATAAACTATAACTTTTTAGACTATAACCTTTGTTCTTACATCCAATATACATTAGAAAAGAAGAGATCTAATGAGGTAAGAGAATGTGTTTCCGTTGGAACGAAGGTCATATCGGGACCTGAGGGGGAGGAAAAGAGATTACACCTTTGGTGATTGGTGATGAGATGTGTAGACTCAGAATCCTAAAAATAGATGATAAGTTAATTAATATACTAGGTGGATATTAGAGTCATCTGATCTAGTCGTTTCGATAAAAATAGAGAAAATAGGTAACTATAATTCTTGTTTTTATACTAAATCGTAGGGTTTCCAGAAGAGAGAGTAAAAAGTTTCGATTTTTCAAAATGAAACTAGACGTAGAATATGTTTGATGTGTTTTGAGATCAAAAACACAGTATCGAAATATACTATCGATATTTCAAGATCCGTTAAACTTGTATTCTGGTGGTTGAAAAGGACGGTGAGCGACATGTGTTTCTATAAAAAGCAAAATTAAAATACCTTTGTATCTAAATAAATGTCTACTTTCCTCTAACAAATTTAAAACTCTCATGTTTCTAAGTTCTGAACAAGATCTTTGAGGTTCATTTTGGACCATCAAGAATTTCTTCGTGATTTTTAATAATATAGGAATACAATTAAAATGACTATGGAAATCTCAACATGTGTGACTTGTAACTCCTCTGACACCTTTTCTCCGTTTATTAATAAAAGTACAAAATAAGATTATAAATCTATTAACATTAAAATGATTGTACTATAAAAAATATTTTGAACGTTAATAACTTAATGACTTCATTAGTCATTTTATGTTATTTATATAGATGATTTTTTTATGTTGTCGTCACTACAGTATCGAACATATCGTATTTTGATTTTGTCTTGTTCAGTATTCATTCGTCGAGAATATCATAGTATTATTAGGACAAAGTTTACTTGGATCTTAAGTCAAACACTTCAGGTCTGTTACTTGATCGATCCTCGGTCTTAAGAAGAAAGAAGATCGTTTTTACTGACGTAAATATAGGATTAAGAACGTCTTAATCAGACGTCAACGGTCTATTTAATGTTCTACGGGGTCATTTAAAATTTAAACTTATTTGTATTTATCACTGAAATTCTCAAGGGTTTTATAGTACACCCTATATGGTTTTTTAAATAAACAACAAATAACCCTTAAATTTATATTAACACTTAGGTCTGTACTTACCACAAAAGTACGGACGACTTAGAAGATTAAGAGTTAGTTTTGCGAACCAAATGACGACACGAATCAATGAGTCATCACAGGTTGAGAAAGGCTAGGGTACCCGACATCGGGTGGTCCGAGGAACCAGGTACCCCTAAGAGGTCCGTTCTTATGACTTCACCCAACGGTACGGGAGGAGGTCCTCTAAAAGGGTTGCGACCCTAGTTTGGGTCCAAAGGGAGTAACGTCCGTCTAAGAAATAGTAGACTCGATGGTCCCTTTAGGGAGAAGCAAATGATGGACTCGTATTTTCCCGACTTTTAAGTTCAAAGGTACTCGAGTAAAACCCCTTCGACCGAAAGGATATTAATAACGATAGGTCAGCGATTCAACACAGGATGAGAAACACTGGGGCACCTTACATTAGGAGATAGGTCTCTAAAGGGTCTGTTCTTATGGTCTGACTCAACGGTAAAGGAAGAGGTCCCCTAGAAAGGTTGGGTCCCTAGTTTGGGTACAGAGGACGTTCCCGTCCGTTTAAGAAATGACGACTCGGTAGTTCCTTCGGGAAAGATATTAATCAAGAGTAGATTGGAGTCTATCAGTTTGTAAGTTTATCGGACACGTAAGATGGTGGTCACTCCTACGACGATAAGTAAAGGTAATACTACACTCACGTATTCAGTTGATTCCTTAGTTAATTTGTGACGTTCTGACACTGAGGTTATAATTTAAGACTATACCAACATAGGTATTATAACATAATCTACTAACTCCTCTCATATTTATTTATTAAATACTCTCGAGTTGTAATTAATATAAAGTAATTATATTGGAGTTTGAGTTTGAGTTATATTGAGAGTGGAGTTTACTTTTATAGGGTCGTTTATTTGACAGATTAAGTCTGAGACCAATACGTCATACGACGATAACGACACGAATCAGTGAGTCAGTACAGGTTGACAAACACTGGGGTACCTGACATCGGGTGGTCCGAGAAGACAGGTACCCCCAAGAGGTCCGTTCTTATGACCTCACCTAACGGTAAGGGAGGAGGTCTCCTAGAAGGGTTGGGTCCATAGTTTGTGTCCAGAGGGTGTAACGTCCTCCTAAGAAATGTCAGACTCGGGTACGTAGTACCTCATGTCCAAATTAAGGGAGTACGATATACAGTCCGGGTTACTGGATTCAAACGGTCTCAAATAGACCAAAACACACACACACACACACACACACACACACACACACACACACACACACACACTGGTTTATCCAAAATCTTTCTTTACTGGGAAGATATGACAAAATTCCGGCGGAGTAGGAGAGTTAGTGTTCAAGGAAAAGATTTTGAATAAAAGTCTTGAGTTTTTTAGGGATCGGCTAAGGATAATCAACAGGAGAACCTACCAGTCGGAGGGGATGAAAATTTATATATATGTGCATATATATAAATATGTGTGTGTGTGTGTGTGTGTCTCAGTAGAATGAATCACAATTTTGTCCACAGAGATTGTAGGTCCGATGTTTACGGTATGCCCAGGTATCGGAGAATCCTTGGTCCGGTGTGTCGTCCTCCACTCACCGTCCGTTCGTTCGTTTCGAAGTAGATATAAATATATACGAGGGACTTCGAGACTAGTGGTGGACTCGAGCTGAGGGACAGTCTAGTCACCACTACAATCTAAGAGTATCCTCGAACTTGGGATGACACTTCACACGTACACTCCCTAGATCCGTGTTCTTTTGTTCGAGTCCCAAGGGTAACTAAGGTGTAGTACCATTCAACACATATATAAAGTAATATATAATGTTTCATTATTATTATCTTTATAACACGTGTTATTTACGTTACACGAAAACTCAGTAGGGTTTTGGTAGGGGTGGAGGGAGGAGGTCCAGACATCTTTTTAACAGAAGGTGTTTTGACAGACCACGTATTTTCCAACACCTGACGACACGATTTTACAATTCTTTCATAATATCTAGTCAACCCGAAGGGTACACCGAGTCACCCATTTTTTAGGTGGACGTTAAGTCCTCTGCGTCCTCTGGACCCAGTCCTTCTCGGGGACCTCCTTCCGTACCGTTGGGTAAGGTCATAAGAACGGACCTCTTAGGGCTCTCGTCTCTTCGGACCGTCCGATATCCAACGTTTCTCAGCCCGTGTTGACTGCACTGGCTCGTCGTCGTCGTCGTCGCAATATTTAGTCAATGATTTTTTATATATGTAATTAATTTTTAACTTCTTTTTGTTACAAAAGAGGAAATACATGTGTGAGGGGAGTACTTGATCAGATGAGTATACCAGTAAAACACTAATTATAGTCTTTTTTTTATTCCATTTTACAATTCGCATAAACACTTATCATTATTTTATAAAACGTTTAAGTCAACCAAGATTGATTTTTAATCAGACATCAGTTCAAAGTGTGTAACCATAGTTTATTTAGAAATATGAGTTTTTGGTAGATCCTAGTTTAAATGAGTTTTTTCTTTTTTTATATAGTTGAGGACTAGGTATCGGTGACCATAGGAAAATTTTTTTTTTTTTTTTTGTACAGAAGTGTACCAAATAATGTATGTAGTGTTATATTACTTGTGTAGACTGTGACTTTATCGTGTCAGGACTAAGTATACGTGTCGATACTGAGAATCTTCGTAGAAAATGTGAACACAGAGATGTATCACATAATATGCGTGACGTCACCCCACTTGTGTACGTAAGTGTCGTCATTGTGATGAGANTTTTTTTTTTTTTTTTGTACAGAAGTGTACCAAATAATGTATGTAGTGTTATATTACTTGTGTGGACTGTGACTTTATCGTGTCAGGACTAAGTATACGTGTCGATACTGAGAATCTTCGTAGAAAATGTGAACACAGAGATGTATCACATAATATGCGTGACGTCACCCCACTTGTGTACGTAAGTGTCGTCATTGTGATGAGACTTCGTTGTTCGTTATGTATTAAAATCTCTGCAGAAAATACGTACACAGAAAAATTTTTTAAAACTATTCTTTATGCATGGTACTTCAGATTGGAACACTATCTATAAGTTCACATAATTCTCAATTCACATGTTGTCTTGGGACCTTTAAAAAATAGAACATATTGACTTTGAAAACGGGTACCTTGTCTTTGAAAGGTGAAGTTCAGTCTTCGAGGTCGGGGACTGACGAAAGATGAAAGACAAGGATACTCAATGTAAAGAGGGTCGCCAGTAAAGGTTGTGTTATTAAAGTCCGTCTAATTCTCTCCATCGATAATACAAAAGTCGAATTCAACTATCCTTTGTAGTGTACTTGATTTTTAAGTAAACCTTCTTGCGAGGTATATTAACTTTCTAATTAAGTTTGTGATTCTTAGGTATCTTTATTGAGAAGAAACAGATCTATGTCTGACTAAAAAAAAGGGGGTTAATACACAGCAAATTGTAGAGTGAATCTAATTTAACACGTCGATCCTACTTAGAAGACAGGAACAAAATTAAGTCAGGAAAGAGTCAAATGTATCATTAGTCCCTTTTACAGAGAAATAACTGGAGAATTTAAGTGACAGATATAATCTGGGTTAATACGGAGCGATTATACTGTTATAATATCGAGTGAGGATGGTTTTTGAGGAGAGCCACAGTTTTTATTTTGTAGGGATTTCATCCTTTACTCACTTGACCCAGCAGTCGAAACAAATGTCTAACCGTTCCCCTTTAAGGGACCGTTACAACTTTTAATCTCGAACACAAGAAAGTCTAGAGACAAACTGTGTCAAAACACGAAAGTACAATCAACAACTCCTCACTTTTGTACAATAAAGAAAAAAAAAAATTACAATAAAGTTGAAATCCGTTTCAACGTGGAGTAAACAAAGCAAATAAAAAAAAAGAAAACTGGATTACAGACGTGGACCGTAGTGTCTCAAACTTATACTTGGACGACTATATATAAAAATACCAAGTTACTCCGATGACACATAGTCACCCTTTGAGAGATCTTAAAAATGACCGAATTTCAGTAAAGTCGTTACTGTACTTATATAAGTTTGTAGTTCGGGAGTGTTAGGAAGATATGTAATCCGTAATTTATCTGTTGATTAATCTTTCGGAACTTATATACTTTGACTATTTTTTTAGTTTATTATCCTTCCGTTTAGGATCTTCTTTTGAATTACCCTCAAATATACTTATTCCTATACCTAATTTCATTACGTCTAAGTCGACTCATATAGACTCTTACATATGTCTATTCCATCCTCCTGAGTCTTTTTCTCTTGGTCCGTACCGAAAGAACTATAAGCTCTTTTGTAAAAACTGGATTCGATAAAATACTAGATTCGGACCGGTGTTAAGAACGGGAACTTGTCCAGAGGTATTATTACTAGAATTCCCTCGATTACTTGTTTCACGTTTACCCGTTCTCCTATTGTTATCGTTCCTATTGTGTAGTCAACGTTTCTAAGGGTCAAACAAAGACAAAACGTCTTAAATTTGGGGTAACCTGTGAGTTGGTGGTCTAGTTGACTTTGGATTCCCTACTATTATGACTGGAAAAGACTAAGAACACTGAAGTTAGTTGATTTTGAACTCGAGGCAGTTGGTGGGTTCAGGTAAATACTTACACGTACATGGGAATCGAATTTTGAAGGGGTTAAAACGACAAGTCCCTCTACCTACGAAGAAACCCTTTCTAGGGACCACAAGGGGAATGAAGGACTTTCATTACTTATGAAGGAGAAGGGTTAGAAGTAAAACAAACACAGAAAACCGAGTTGTAGGTGGTTCTCAGTGTGGGTCACAAAGTTTACTGTTCTTCTTTTAAGATTAATAACATGGTACCTTAAAAATTTAGAAATAGTAAACATAGAAAAAGATTTAAAGAAAGATCTTTAGTGAAAAATTGAAAACTCTTCGACTGTAACGAACTCGTTAATATGATAGTAATACTACATAAATAAAACAATGATAATCATTTTCAAATATAATATCGTAAGTAATGTCAATAATATGTTTTTTAGGAATCATAAATTATATTAATCATCTTTATAGTCTTATGTACAGAGTCTTATAAATTAAACGTATCAATTAAGAAGAAAGATTTTATAAACCGATTAAGTAAATCATACGGTGACAGATCCTCCGTATAATTCTTCGTCTTTGTAATGAAACTAGGTAGATCCATTTCGATACCAAAAAGGTCATTAGTACATACCTATACTCTCAATCTCATATTTCTTTCAACTCGTGACTTCTTAACTACGAAAACTTGACACCAGAACCTCTTCTGAGAGCTCTCAGGGAACCTGTCGTTCCTCTAGGTTGGTCTGGTAGGATTTCCTTTAGTCAGGACTTATAAGTGACCTTCCTGACTATGACTTCGACTTCGAGGTTATGAAACCGGTGGACTACACTTCTTGACTGAGTAACCCTTGCTGGAACTACGACCCTTTCTAATTTCCACCCTCCTCTTCTTCTGTCTCCTACTCTACCAACCTACCGTAGTGGCTACGCTATCTGTACTCAAACTCATCCGAAGTCCCCAACCACTACCTGTCCCTCCGGACTGCACGATGTCAGGTACCCCAACATTTCTCAGTCTGTGTTGACTCGCTGACTTGACTTGACTCCAAACGGCGTCGAAAAAAGGTTCCTCGTTCGTAGAAAATTAAAGTACCAACGGTAGTGGTAGACGTGACTAAAACCTCGGGTTCTTTTATCAGACAGTGACTAAGGTAACAGAGGGGTAGATAAACGGTACTTCACTACTCTGGTCTACGGTACTAGAATCATAAAACTTACAACTGAAAATTCGGTCCAAAAAGTGAGATGGTATATTCATGGTATGCTTGGTCGTTAAGGTGAGGAGTCATATATAGGCTTTTATTTATTTATTTATTTTATTAAACTTTTCTACTTTCTTTCATTTCAGCAAGTCACCACAGGCTGAGAAACGCTGGAGTACCTGACATCGGATGGTCCGAGGAGGGAGGTACCCTAAGAGGTCCGTTCTCATGACCTCACCCAACGGTAAAGGAAGAGGTTCCCTAGAAGGACTGGGTCCCTAGCTTGGGCCAGAGGTCGTAAGGTCCGTCTACGAAATTGGAGACTCGGTGGCCCCTTCAGGTTGCACATGGGGTTACAAGTGTCGTCGTAGTAAATGTTAACGGTTCCATACCTTCGTTGGATTGACGGTTTGTTGTCTACTTACCTCTTTCTACACCATGTATATGTTTTACCTTATGATGAGTTAGAATTTTTTCTTACTTTAAAACGGTAAACGTCGTTGTACCTGAATCTCCCATAATACGATTCACTTTACAACCTGTCTTTTTCTGTTTATGACACTCCGTGGTGAATATACATCTTAGATTTTTTGTGTTGTTTGATCACTTATATTGTTCTTTCCTCGTCCAAGTGTCTATAACTCTTGATGGTCGATCACCGATCACTCTTGATGTTCGACCACAGACCGATGGTCATCCCCCACCCACCCCTCCACCCGTTGTATTCCCACCCCTTCACCCTTCACGTTTGGTGACTCACATTCTGTCTAAGTTCCTACACAGTATGTTGTTCTCCTTATATCGGTTATAAAATACTATTGACATTTACCTTTTATTAGAAATTTTTATTATATTTCTTTAGTTTAATTCCGTAGTAGTCGAGACGTTAAGGAGACCTTTTTCTTTTTTCTTCTTGTCTCATCATTCATGTAGTACGGAGACATACCTCGTAGGGACGTTTACCATGGACTCTAACGTGTTTACGAGAACCTTCGATACTGCGAGGACGTTCGTTGGAAGACCCATCGTCTGACAACTGTTCACCTCCGTATTTGATCTCTCCTTTTTTGTTCTACGATGAACCATTGACTACGACTTTCTGACGAGACACTCGTATCCACTCCACGTGAAAATCATTCTGATTCAGACGTGGGTCATTCGTCTATTCCTAGTGACGTTAAACCCCGATCTATTTTAATACGGGGTAAAATATCAGTAGATTACCACTCTGGTCCAAAGAGACCACCGAGTCACCATTTCTTAGACGGATATTACGTCCTTTGTACCCAAGGTAGGGACCCAGCCCTTCTCAGGGACCCAGTCCTTCTCAGGGACCTCTTCGTTTACCGTTGAGTGCGGTCATAAGAACGGATCCTTTAGGGTTCCTGACTCCTCGGATCACCCGATGTCAGGTACCCTAGTGTTTTCTCAGTCTGTACTGTCGTTGGTTTGTCGTTGTTACCACTCTGGTCTGTCATAAACACAAATTCCTGAGCACAGGAAAATGGATTTTTCATGATGTGTAATTAAGTTTCGAAAGGTTACTGAAAGTTAGTGTTACAACACTGAGTATCCGGTGGTAATACTACACTGAAGTTAAGTCACCGGAGTAGAAGATGATACAAGGAGTAGTGAATGAGGTCATGTCAACACGACCTAAATCTTACAAGGTTACACACTTCAACGAGAATAAACACGAGGGAACGGAACCCTACAAGAAGGGTATTTATGACGTACCGAACAAAGAACAAGAACGAAATCCAGAGAGGAGTTTTCGGTAGAAGAACTCACGGTGTAAGACAGGTAGTAGAATTTTATTATCGGGTAAAAGGGAAAACTAGGGGAAGGGAGTTAAGTAAGGAATTAATCTCGTATAAAGTCAAGTCAAGTCAAGTCGGAGAGTCACGTAAGTTGAGAAACGCTGGGGTACTTGGTGTCGTGTAGTCCGGAGGGACAGGTGGACGTCAAATAGGTTTGAGTACAGGTAGCTCAACCACTACGGTAGGTCGGTAGCGTAGGAGACAGCGGGAACAGAGGAGGACGGGAGTTAGAAAGTTTCGTAGTTCCTGAAAAGTTTACTCAGTCGAGAAGCGTAGTTCACCGGTTTCCTATCCTCAAAGTCGAAGTTGTAATCAGGAAGGTTACTTGAGGGTCCTGACTAGAGGAAATCCTATCTGACCAACCTAGAGGAACGACAGGTTCCCTGAGAGTTCTCAGAAGAGGTTGTGGTGTCAAGTTTTCGTAGTTAAGAAACCACGAGTCGAAAGAAATATCAGGTTGAGAGTGTAGGTATGTACTGATGACCTTTTTGGTATCGGAACTGATCTACCTGGAAACAACCGTTTCATTATAGAAACGAAAAGTTATATGACAGATTCAACCAGTATTGAAAGGAAGGTTCCTTATTCACAGAAAATTAAAGTACCGACGGTAGTGGTAAACGTCACTAAAACCTCGGGGTTTTTATTTCAAACTGTGACAAAGGTGACAAAGGGGTAGATAAAGGGTACTTCACTATCCTGGTGTACGGTACTAGAATCAAAAGACTTACAACTCAAAATTCGGTTGAAAAAGTGAGAGGAGAAAGTGAAAGTAGTTCTCCGAGAAATCAAGAAGAAGTCAAAAACGGTCTTCCCACCACAGTAGACGTATAGACTCCAATAACTATAAAGAGGACCGTTAGAACTAAGGTCGAACACAAAGAAGGTCGGGTTGCAAAGAGTACTACATGAGACGTATATTCAATTTACTCGTCCCACCGTAATATGTCGGAACTACATGAGGAAAAGGAAAAACCTTGGTCAGACAAAAAGGTACAGGTCAAGATTGACAACGAAGGACTGGACGTATGTCCAAAGAGTTCTCCGTCCAGTCCACCAGACCATAAGGGTAGAGAAAGTCTTAAAAGGTGTCAAATAACACTAGGTGTGTCAGTTTCCGAAACCGTATCAGTTATTTCGTCTTTATCTACAAAAAGACCTTGAGAGAACGAAAATGGTACTAGGTCGCCTACAACCGTTAAACTAGAGACCAAGGAGACGGAAAAGATTTTGGTCGACCTTGTAGACCTTCAAGTGTCAAGTGTATTACGATTGCGGACCACCCCTTAAAACTTGTAATGAAATGATCGTACACTCTACTCACGTTAACACGACATCAAACTCGCAAGAAACCGTAAAGGAAAGAAACCCTAACCTTACTTTTGACTGGAAAAGGTTATGACATCGGTGACGGCTCAAGGTTTAAACAACCGTATAACTCACGTCGTGAAAGTGTCGTAGTAGAAAATCTTAAACTTTATCGAATTGACCTTGAGGTAGAGGAGGTGATCGAAACAACCATCACTACGAAGGATTCCGGGTGAACTGAAGTGTAAGGTCCTACAGACCGAGATCCACTCACTAGTGTCGTATCACTAATAGACCCAGCACTTCTAGAAAGAGTGTATCAAGAAGACGCTTAAGAACGGTGGAGAAGAATTAGAGAAGACGAAGACAATCCAGGTATGGTAAAGACAGGAAATAACACAGGTAGAAACGTACTTTACAAGGGAACCATAGAGTCTAAAAGAACTTCTCTAGAGATCAGAAAGGGTAAGATAATAAAAGGAGATAAAGAAACATAACGAGTGACTCCTTATGAAATAGAGAGGAACGAGAAGAAACCTTGAGACGTAATTTTACCCATATAGAAAGGAAAAGAGGAAACGGAAAACAAAGAGAAGAAAAGTATCGACAAACGTTCCGGAGGAGTCTGTTGGTAAAACGGGAAAACGTAAAGAAAAAGAACCCCTACCAAAACTAGTGACGGATGACATGTTACTTGGAGTCAGGTATCAAAAAGTCCGTGGGACAGATAGAATAGATCATGGAACTTAGATAAACAGTGAAAGAAATATTGACAATCTATAAACTACCCAGTATGGACTTATCAGATCATCAAAAGGGATGGAAGAAGTTAAATTCAGACTTAAACCGTTATTCCTCAGTGTCAGTCGAGGACCAGAACAAAAGCGACTGACATATCTCGAAAAGGTAGAAACCGACGTTTCTTATATTAGTCTTCGTATACAGTACTGAAATGTATATTAATAAAATAAATAAACAACAGACAGGGAGGACGGGAGATGGTACATGCAAGATACACATTCCCATAAAATGAGAACCTAGAGACGACATATATTGATGTATAGTATCGTAGTTAGTGTACCATCTACAGGGTATTAATAAACAACTCAGACGTCACATCAGACGTCGTATCTAAAACTTCGTTTTGATGGACATTATGAATAATCAATACACCGGATACATAGGATACCCGGATACATAGGGATACCCCGAAGGGAATACCGAGTCGACCATTTTTTAGTCGGACGTTACGCCCTCTGGAACCAAAACTAGGGAACGAACCCTACTAGGGGACCTCTTCTCTTTCCGATGGGTGTGGTCATAAGGCCGGACCTCTTAAGGTACCTGACATATCAGTCACACCAGTGTATCTCAGCATGTACTGGTTCGCTGAAAGTGAATCAGTAAATACATAGGAGTAGATATTTTACCGTTATTATCATGGATCGAGTCCTAATAAGACTCTTGAGGTACTCAATTATACATATTTCACACATCTTTTCACAAATCGGATGATGTCCGAGGTGAAGTCACATAAGATAGTAGGTCAGTCAAAATTGGTATTTTGCCCATGAAAAGAGTAACTGACATCATTAACTCGATTACGAGTTCAACACGAGTAGGGTAATATCTATTACCCTACTTACTGAACATAATGTAAAAACTGTCACCACAAGTGCGGATCGAGTCCTAATACCTTTTCCCTTATCTTGTATCCACTTTAATATTTCATCCAAAACCTCTGACCGATAGGTCTTTCTTACTACTTGGTTTCTCTTATTTGAACACTAGAACTTTTTGATCATTATACTACTTTAATACCTTCTTTTATTCTTTTCTTTTTACTAACCACTTCTTTTAAACATTCGATCAAATTAAGGGATTCTCATTTAGGATACAGGGATTCTAGATATCATCTATGACAGACACCCAACACATTTCTCTGAAAATTGTTATGGAGAGGGGAACTCGTGTCCGAAGGTTCGTCCACGACACACTTATAGAAAAAAGTAGACGTTCACTCTTTTGACTTCCGGACCTAGGGACAAAGTCAAATACAACGAGGTGAATGAGTTTAGAAAGGGTAGGAGTCGAATGAAGTAAGTAGTCCGTCTTCTAAAGTCTATTTGTAAGAGGTTCGGGTACTAAACTGTTCCCGTATACCAGAGTCACAAAAAGACTGAAACCTGGGGTCGTATAAGACTAAGTAAGTCAGGATGACGTCGGACGAAGGTTGTTAATTACAATAAGGATCTCTTTAAATGGTTGTTGGTTCTTGTTGTGGAGGTAGAGAAAAAGGTTTGGGTAGAGGATAACGAAGATGACGTAAACACATGTGTTGTCTTATGTCATTCCGGGTCCAAACGTGACAGTCGTTTTGTCCAATGGAAGAACCAGAATATCGAACGTCCTTACCTTTCATAATACGAATTAACACCTTTTTGGGTGGGGTCACAGATCTTGTAATTCAGGTTAGAAGATCCCAAGGTAGGTCTTACTATGCCATTGTCTTTCTTGATCTACTGTAAAGACTCACTAATTCACTGTGTAAAACGAAAATTTATGATCTAGGAGTGAGTCCTCGAGTCTAATTTAATGGGTCGGGTTTTCAAATATGATGTCACTACTGTGTCTCGAAAAGACCGTTAGAGTACTTGGTTATAAAATTTGAAAGGGTTTAGGACAACTCGACCATAAAGACCGTTACACTAGTATACAAGTGGAGAGTCCCGAGAAAAACTTGGGTAGATATGGTCAGTAGAGTGTACGATCATTTCATTACGAGTTTTAAGAGGTTCGGTCCGAAGTCGTTATGCACTTGGCACTTGAAGGACTACAAGTTCGACCAAAATCTTTTCCGTCTCCTTGGTCTCTAGTTTAACGGTTATAGACGACCTTGTACCTTTTTCGTTCTCTCAAGGTCTTTTGGTAGATAAAGACGAAATAACTGATACGGTTTCGGAAACTGACACACCTAGTATTCTTTGACCTTTTAAGACTTTCTCTACCCTTATGGTCTGGTGGATTGGACGGAGAACTCTTTAGACATACGTCCAGTCCTTCGTTGTCAATCTTGACCTGTACCTTGTTGTCTGACCAAGGTTTATCCTTTTTCTCATGCAGTTCCGACATATAACAGTGGGACGAATAAATTGAATTTACGTCTTATGTAGTACTCCTTGCGACCCGACCTTCTTCGTGTTCGACCTCAGTTCTAACGGCCCTCTTTAGAGTTATTGGAGTCTATACGTCTACTGTGGTGGGAATACCGTCTTTCACTTCTCCTTGATTTGTCGGAGAACTACTTTCACTTTCTGCTCTCGCCTTTTCAACCGGATTTCGAGTTGAAAGTCTTTTGCTTCTAGTACCGTAGACCAGGGTAGTGAAGTACCCTTTATCTACCCCTTTGTCACCTTTATCTACCCCTTTGTCACCTTTGTCACAGTCTGAAATAAAAAACCCCCCCGACGTTTTAGTGACGTCTACCACTGACGTCGGTACTTTAATTTTCTGCGAATGAGGAACCTTCTTTTCAACACTGGTTGGATCTATCGTATAAGTTTTCGTCTCTGTAATGAAACGACTGATTCCAGGCAGATCAGTTCCGATACCAAAAAGGACACGAGCACATACCTACAGTCTCAACCTGACACTTCTTCCGACTCATGACTTCTTAACTACGAAAACTTGACACCACAACCTCTTCTGAGAACTCTCAGGGAACCTGACGTTCCTCTAGGTTGGTCAGGTAAGACTTCCTTTAGTCGGGACCCTAAAGAAACCTTTCTTACTACGATTTCGACTTTAAGGTCATGAAACCGGTGGAGTACGTTCTCAACTGAGTAACCTTTTCTGAGACTACGACCCTCCCTAACCCCCGTCCTCCTCTTCCCCTACTGTCTCCTACTCTACTGACCTACCGTAGTGACTGAGCTACCTGTACTTAGACTCACTTGAGGCCCTCAACCACTACCTGTCCCTCCGGACCACACGACGCTAAGTACCCCAACATTTCTCAGTCTGTACTGACTCGTTGATTTGACTTGACTTGACTATAGTCAAAATAACTACCCACGTATACACGTCCGTAGGATCTAGGTAGAAGACCTCCATATAGAACACGGAGTGGGTTTAAATACGGGTGAAGAGTTGATATCATGAAACAACTTTCATCTTAATCTTACGTAATTCCATAACACAAGTTTTTGGGTCTCAAAGGACTTTCAGTGATTTATGTTATAAGTAGGAAGGAATTCTCTAAGGGACCCCTAGTAATTTTACGTTATCGTCTCTTTAGGTCTCATCGTGTAATACCATTTGACCTAAACAGTGAGTGTCATACTTCCTGAGACTGTTCTAAAAGGGTTCGAAAGGAGGAAGTAAGAATTCCAGAATAGACACCGAACTCTAGAACTGTGTAACATTTCTATTATTGAACTTCTTTTCTCTCTCGACTGTTACCGGTAAAATGGTAGAAACGTGTTATAGTTACTAAGTGTTTTTTTTTTTTTTTAAGTGAATGTAGAAAGTCACTGTGATCTTGACGTGAAGTCTTTGTATAATCATGGACTTTTAGATACCGATTATTCTATCTCTGACGACTGAAATTCTAGAGAAGATCGATCAGTTTCGAATATAGTAGACAACTAAGTTATTTTTATAAAAATTAGTAAGGGAAATATAGTCCGATAAACATGGGTTAGATTCGTGATCGTATGTTTAAAGTAATTGTGTCTATTTTAAATACTACAGTGTCACGAATTTAAAGTCTACTTTTACTATCATTTATGTATTTTTATTTACTCTATCAAAAATGATTAAGTCATAACTTCGTCCTATACTGACTCCACAATACAAATCGATTTGAAAATTCCTTTCTAGAGAGATATTGTGAACTCGAATCTCGACTTTCCACAGGGTTTTATTAGGTACATTCTAGACTCACTTCTTACCAGGTCTACTTCCCTCTTTATACGTATTAGCACGGAATTCAGTTTTCTTAAAACACAATTATTTTCTGTCTTTATTCAGATGACAGTTTCTTCGTATTATAGGCCATCCCCTTTCTAATCTACACCCTGTTCTCTTCAATCGGACTAGGTATATTCTTCAAGTTCTTGATACCACTGGTTTTTTAATCCCATCACCCCTTTTTAACATAAGTTTGTCCTCTATAGTCTTGATATGAATTTAACGTGTGGACTCAATCTGTGACTTTCAAAGGATGAACGCGTAGAAGTAAAACTATCTCTTCCTGGAAGATGGTACACTACCTTAAAGTAATAAATAACGAGGTTTTCGGGAAATTTTAAGACGGAAGGAGAGACTTTAGACCACCAACGGAGATACATTCGATAAAAATACGGAAGACGTAAGTCTTCAACTATTTGAGAGTTATACCTTTCCTGACTGAAATTATACAACAAGTACACATTCTCATGTCGAACCTATTCACTAGTACCCTGTGAACCCTTACGGGGTATACCTCATAATTCAAGGGTGATTTTTTTAGATGCGTTAGACGAGTTAATGAGGTAGGTTCCCTTCTGCAGTTGACCTGTAGTCATTACTTGTGATGTGGAATTATCGAAAGACTGGAGGTTGTCTGAGTAGTTTACTTAGAGTTAATTTCGTTAATATATTAAAATTATAGGTATAATTTTTAATTCTCCTTTTATTTCATATCCATTATTATTGTTATTTAGTTTTACAATTTCTTTTATTTACATTGATCCGACCGTAGACTAGTTACATAGGGGAGGAACGAACCGAAACAGTTATTTTTATTAGGAGTCAGAGGTACAAGACAAGGATTGAAGGGTATTATACTTACATAGGGGACTTATACACATAGGTGTTTTTGTATATATCATTATGTATTAGAGTCTCTTCATCCTTACAGTCAGGTTGGGATGGGAGAGAAACTGTTATCTTTTAGAGTACACAATGATAAAATAAATTTATAGAGACTTCTACGTATTTGTGGTACTGTCGCTACTTCAGACTTTGTGAATCGACGGAGGAAGTGGAAACCACCCTCTGTCTGTTTCTCAAAATTATTCTTGTATCTGTTTACTACGTCTCTACGGTCTTTCCGTTCCCTAATTCTGTTAAATAAACTGTTATGTAAATAAAGTCAGTCATAAATAACTCTTTCTAGAGAGAGTCCTGTTTGGTCGATGTATTAAACACTCCGGTCATATTTTACTTTTACGTCATAGAGGAAGTTTTTACTTGTCCTAAAACTCTACCGTTGTTGACGTGTCCAATGGACGGGTGTTAGACGGTACTTGGTCCACTCCGAAAACTAGTACGTGTGTTTATGTTTGTGCATTTAGAACGAAAGTTCGTTTACTCTCTTTTTGTGTTTTTAAAATTTTAATGACAAACCTCATCCTTCTCTACTCACATAAATCCTTCTTGTCAGGTTAAACCCCATATTTCTTCTCGAAAGGGGACCTGATAGGTCCCTTCAAGAATTCTTTCTCCGTAGACTTAATTTTAAATTTCCTAGTTATCACTACTTGTACACCGACTTCATCTTTCTATAAGACCTTCTACCCTCCCCTTCTTTTTCTAAAAGATTTCCCACGCCCAACCCAGAGACTGTCTTGTTTAGTGAAATCGTTTTAGTATGAAACAAATCTCGATACTTAGTATCGAAATTTGTCTTCGTCTTCCCTAAAATACACCTCCCATTTTGATTACTGTGATCTCAACTAAATCAGACAGAAAGGTAAAGAAATTCTCAGACAAAAACTAGGTACTAAGGACACGGTTCGTCTCAACTACATGACTTAAGGACCCCAGAACCCAAAACCGAGGACACCCTTTCCGTCCCACCCTCTATCTCTTCTGTAGGACTAAACTCGACACCCTCCTTTTCTTCTAGAGCCAGTCTATTCCCTTTAGTCTCTTTCCTCTTTCCCTCTTTTTTTCTTCTTCGACTATTCTTCGATTTCTCTGTTTTGTTCTGTTCTGAGTGGAGACGAAAAATTTACTTCTTAGCTGATATTGGTTGTACTGGTTCCATTGATAATGTTAATTCGTCTAGTTATTGCTCTTCTTCCTCATAGGTGGATCCACCCCCATTTTGTTCTTTCAGCCAGATATTTCACGAGAGAGAAGATGGTGTCAATTACGAAGAGTAAAGTCTCACCGCCGCGGAGGGGTCTCAAGAGTAGACAGAAAAGATCTCAGGAGTAAAGTTAAGGAGGACTCAGACACAGAGACCAGACAGGTAAAAAAGAGAGAAAGTAGAGTAGTGGTCCAGGAAGAAAAAAAGAGAGAGATCATGGAGATTACGAGAAGAACGTAAAAGAATTTTAAATTGATGACAGTACGAGGTGGGAAGAAAGGTACCTAAAGGCGGGGTGGTGAGGGGAGGGGAGAGGGGGCCGGTCATAGGAGAACACGTATCGTAAAGACCGGTAAAAAGACTCAAGGAGTGAGTAATCGACAAAAATGATACTCTTCTGATAGTGGAGGGTCGTCTGGGGTCAAGAGAGAGTGGGGTCACCTACTACTACAGGACCGGAAGATCCGACCACACGAAGTGAACCGTTGAGTCCGGTCTACGGAGGGGTCGTCGGTGTAGGTCCCAATGAGCCTCTATGGTCCAGGGTAGTCGTAACCCGTCCTGCAGTGGAGCGGCTCAGGGACCCACGAAGACGAACGGGGAGTAGGTGTAGTGGGTATACCCGAAACCTACTTTCGGTCTCTGTACCGTGTGGTTGTTGTCTGCCGGTCCGGGCCCTGACTCCGGAAACCTGTGGGTTCGGAGACCGAAGTGATCTCTCCTTTCTCCTCCTCTTTATCCCAAATCCTCCCGTGGGATCCGATGTCGAATCACTGAATCCCAAGGAATTCCTCAAACTCATTAGTGAAGAAAGAGAAAAGATCCTTTGTTAATATCTGGGTTTGTAGAGTGGGAGATCGAAGAATAATACACAAAGTTTTCCAACTATTTCTCATATTCTGAGTTTATGTCCACAACTTCGTGGTCCTTATCCTCCCCTTTTTCTCAACCCGAGTGGAACAAAAAGGTCAAGACTGAAGGGACGAAGTTCCTAAGGACGGTCCTTGGCTCCCGTCCACAGTGACTCTTCGAAGACGTGTTAAAGAAATTATTAAGCCATCACCAACTCGTGGGATGTCTGTAAGAGTCGAGCTGAAGGACGAGGACCTTTACCGAAGGTCCTTAAAAGAACCTTTGAGTCCTTTAGATTAGGAACTATACGAGGTAAATTCTTCCAAAGGTTTCGGAAGGGTCATACTTAATTTGTAGGTTTACTATGGACCTCGAGTTTCCCTAGACGCCCATCTATTCCTTCTCTCTTAGTTATACCTTTTTTAATGTCCCTTCCTTTCATTTGTTGAATGTCTAAATTTCCTTCCTTTTGAACGACCCCCTAGTGTACCTTTCGGTCTCCACCCTGTCCTTTTCCCCTCCTTTAAACACCCTTCTTTTAAAACTCTATTATTTCCATAAAACTTTATTAATTCCCCTTCCCGATCTGCCTTCCGACAACCTCTTTATTTCCTGTAGTTGACTTTCTCGTCTGACCCTTCACCAATCCATGTCCGTCTTTGGACATTTGTACCTTCTTTCCTCCCGTCTTAGAACCAACCCTTTCCGACTGAGACTCCGGTCCCACGACCCGTCTTCTAGTTCTTGTCTGTCAATAAACTCCAGATCTTGGACTACCATAAAAATGTCCACACTCTCGATACACATAACCCACCCTCTTCATCTCACCCTCACCACCACTTGCCAGTCGTCTCCTCCCTGTCACGGGTTTTCCTCTGTTCGTTGTTGTAGTTGCAGGTGTAAGAAAGATAGGAAACTTTCTACTAGTCTCGGAAGGTCGCTTGTAAGAGAACCTAATTCCTTGAGTGTAAGTTTGACTTTGACTGACCGTATCCGGACGTGAAGGGCACCCTTTGACACCTTCATGTCGACGTTCTCACGAACATACGAGAAGTCGAGGAGGAACGACTTCAATGGGACCCTGGTCCCGGAGTCTTTCGCCTACCACCGGTTCTATGATAGGGTCGGTACTCAGACGTCCAGCGGGTCGGTCGGACTCGGGACCCAGAAGCAGGTCGACACCAACCGTTTCCTCCTCTAGACCTAGTTCGCCTTCCTCCCCCTAAGAAGACGTCGGTCTACTACCCCAGGACCTTGGACTCATAGACTCTCTCCCTCACTTTCGTACCCTTTGCAACCGGGGTATCTCCTCTCCTACGTACCTCTACCAATGTGTCCAACGTGTATAAGGGTATCGGAGACGAAGACCCGGTCGTAGGAGAGGGGTTTTAGTCCGTCTAATTGACTCTGATACTGTTTCTTATGAAACGAACCTTGATTGTACTATATGTCTGAGGTTCCCGTAGGACATCCACGTAATGAGGGAAGGGGATCCAGGAGGGGTCTTGGAGAGGTGGGACGTCAAGGGTCGGTTCCCATAGAGAGGTGGACCCTAGTAGAATGGGTGACACGGACGGGGTACCGTCTCTTCAGGGGACTTCTCGTCTCCGTCGTCTTCGTCGTAACTTCGAGAGAATCCACTTCCTACGGACGTGTCCGTTCGACGGGAGTCTTGAGTCTGTGCCAAGGCGAGAAATGGGAGAACGGAAGAGTAGACTGAAGGGAACCATGTGGTTGTGTCTTTGGAGAGGGAGACGGCTGAAGGGACGGTCTCTTTGGGATGTCGGAGACCGTAAGTGTCCGGAGGGTGTGCCAGAGAGTGAAGGGGAGGTGAAGAGGGTGATAGACTGAAGGACTAAAAGAAGACGTACACGGATACGGGAGGACTAGGGGAGATGACGTCGGTCAGGACCGAAGACTTCTTTCCGATACCAGACACTAAACCGACCTTATGAATTGTAGAAAATCGGAACCTCTTTAGTTCAGGTATGAGCCCAAGAGTTACAGAAAGAGAAACTTTTCTTCACTACCTTCCACTAGTCACTACGGGTCACCGGAAAGGTCGTCAAAGGAGTGGGGAGTAGGAAGACACCAGAGGAGGAGGACATACGGGGAACCGATGGAAAAGGGAAGAAGAACCAGAAAGGACAAAAAGAGATGATTGACGAAAGGGGGACCTCAGCTGTGAGTGAGGAGAGTGAACAGGACGGACAAGGTGGAGTAGAGTCAGGGGAAGTAGGGAAGTAAGACGAGAAGAGTTTTAGTAACGGTCTTTTGTGATCTGTAAAACTCACGTCGATAATCCGATGTCCGTTTGGAGTAAGTAGTAGGTGTTACTTTTGCTTCGTCATCACTGTTATGACGAAGAATCATCACTGTTAATATAGTCTATTAGATATCTTTTACGGGAAAACGAGTCAACAGGACCAGTCTGATCAACAGTGACAACTTCCCAGATACGGACTTAAATTGGACCTTTAGCACTCGACCCTCCGTCCACCTAAAGGTCAGTACGACACACTCACCCAGACACCCTTCATAGGTCCCCGGGACCTTGGGTAGGAATGGGGTTTACTCAACTCACACAGATGACTACTACTCGTTCGAACCGAGACCCATACTTCCCACCCGTACCGGACCCTCGTGACCACAGGAGCAACCGCCAACAACTGTTCTCTTCTCGAAACAACCTCCGTCCCCTCACTGAGATTCCCTAACATCATACGTACCCTCTTAATTAATAACTCAACTCAGAGATAAAACGAAGGAAAGTAACTGCAAACGATATCGTCGAACTTCCGTCAACTTTGTAGAAAGGAGACAAACCGGTAAGTAGACTGTAAATTAATCACGGGTGAACCACGGTTTGTTTAAACGGTCTGTGAATCCAAGTCTCTTCTTTAAAGAAACCTCTTTTGTTTTGTTTTGGGTTGATTTTACAGATGAAAATGATATTTGGAATGACTTATCACTAGTATTAACACCTTTTTCTAGGTGTGAGTTAGAGTGGGACCATAACAAGGACTTAAGGTTTCTCCTGTTTTTATTTATTTATTTATTTAAGTGTCGAAATCTGTGTATGACCGATGAATTTTTCTTCTCGTACTGTGTCCGAAGTCTGAGAAGTACACGCTACGATACCCCTTTATAAAGTCTTGAGACTCCATTACTCTATTAAGATTTAATGAAATGAGTCCGTTTAATAGTAAGGGGGTACTTCCGTTTCAATTCGGTATAAACTTGGGAGTCCTTCAGTTTGTTACATGGTGTGTTGAAGGAAATACTTTGACTCATTTGGGTTTTTAAACGGAGGCTTAACTTGGTATTTCTTCAGACTCGTGACTTCTCGACTACGAAAGTTTGACACCACGACTTCTTCTGAGATCTCTCAATGAACCTTTCGTTCTTCAAGTTTGGTCAGTTAGGATTTCCTTTAGTTGGGACTTATAAGTAACCTTCCTGACTACAACTTCGACTTAGAAGTTATGAAACCGGTAGACTACGTTTTTTCGGTTAAGTAACCTTTTCTGGGATTAGGACCCTTTCTAGCTCCCGTCCTCCTTTTCTCCCACTGTCTCCTACTCTACCAACCTACCGTAGTCGTTGTGTTATCCGTACTCAAACTCATTTAAGGTCCTCTACCACTTCCTGTCCCTTTTGACTGGACGGCGTCAGGTATTCTAGTGTTTCTCAGTCTGTGTTGAATCTCCGACCTGTTGTTGCTGTTGTTTCTTGAGTTCTTTACTGTGTTCTTATAATTATATTTTACTAAAAATTCTCGAAGGGACCACTGAGTCACCATTTCTTAGGTGGACGGTTACGTTCTCTGTGTCTAAGCTAAGAACCAGTCCCTTCTAAGGGGCGTACAGTATCTCCTTAGTTCGGACACACGGTTTTGATAACTCGTACACGAGGTCTCGGGTCCTTGGTGTTGATGACTCGGGTACACGGTGTTTATGACTTGTGACTCACGGGATCCCAGTCACGAGACGTTATCCTCCTTGGTGACGTTACCCTTCGGATACGTGGTTGATGTCTTATCGGGAATGAACGACGTTGATCCCTTTTCGGGTGTGTCGTTAGTTCTGGGTCGTGTCGGTTTTTTTATACGTATTTGTTCTGATAAAATTTCAATGAAAATTTTATACATCAATTCAGATTTATTCACAAATTTTACTTGAACATTTTAAATTGTGTAAACAAATGGTAAAGTCTTTTTCGTTATTATAAGTTCCTTAATTTAAAGTATAATTAAGTAGTTTTGGGCTCTTCCCTTTACTTTTCTTTCCTCTCTTTATTCATAATGACATGAAGTTTTAATATAAAATAAATAGTATTCTCGTGTTATATTTTATTTCAGTCAATCTTTTTAGCAAAGTTAGTACAAATATCTTTTGACGTAATTTAGTTCGACCGTCTCTCGTGTAAATCGAGTCTACAGATTTCGTTAATTTTATAAATTTTTACACACAATTATTTTCTACTTACTTAGGTAATAGTACAACCTTTTATTTCCTAGGTTGACGACTTCTCTTTAAAATTTCAGGAAGATTTTACTTTCGTTTACTTTACCAAGTTTTAGGTGTCTGGTTTTATAAAGGTCTTCGTTTTATTATGCTTATATTCTCCTACGGACGTTTTTGATATTTATTTTTACTTTTACATTTTTTAAAATTGATTCATCTAATAAATGATGGGGATTGAAATGACTGAAAATCCGGAGTTCTGTAAAACAGTATACTGTTATTAGATTCTTGAAGAGAGAATCGTCTTACTGTACAAATGGGGCCCCTCTGTTAGATCGGACTTTTGTCCGTTGTCCGTCATATAAATGTCCTCATCGTCTAGTCCCTAAATCACGGAAAGACGGAATCTGGATTCCGTTTCTAGTGGAGAAAACAAGAACGATGTTTGACTTCTTAGTCAACGTAGTGGACGTGTCTTTTCGTCTCCTCCAGTCCCCATATAAAACTCATCGTCGGAGGGTCAAGATGTCTCTCGAGTCCATCTAAACTTTGTAAACAAAAGTTGAAATAGACTTTTTTTATTTCTTATCCTAGGATTAAGAAAATCGATTTCTTATTGCTTTCCTCATTAACGGACTCGCGTTCATTTCTTGTAATCTTTCAATTACGATTTTGTCCACCTTCTACGGATCCCTGAATATCCTCTTTTCACCTGAAATCTCGAATTCCTAGTCTCTTTTCTCTGTTTTACCCTCTACAATCATTTGAGACTAAGAGATTCAGTAGGACTTCTTGACAGAGTAAAAAGTTCGTTGACCTCCTAAAATTTGTACCCTCAAAACACTAATTTTTCGGAAAATCCTTTTAAGAGATTTAGGGTTTCTCTAAGTGATCTCTAACATGATTTCTTACTACTCTGTTACTACCGGTTACTAACATCACTGGACCTGTTTCCGTCCTCGTCACTCTTACCTCTCTTTACCTTTATCGTTTCTATACAACTTCCAGTAGTCCTCATCAGTTTGTTTCACGCTGGTCCTCCTCTCTTTATCCCGGTAAGTACTTCCGTCCGTCGTGTTCAGACCCCTCCTACCGTACCTCTACGTGTCAAGTCTAACCAAGTACAAGCTTATTTGGAGGTCTACCTCCATGAGTCCACAAAGTACCATGTACCTAACAACGTTACCCCACGATACCTACTGTGTCTTGGGCGGTTCTTGTACTACAACTCCCGGTTTTAGATAGTTTTAAACTATCCGAAATAAACGGATGGTTTTGTTTACTTTTTATACCTCTGTCTAAAGGAGATAAAAACCTTTTTTAGTTTTCCACACAAAATAAGAGTCGGTCACCTCTCCCCTTGTGTCATCTAAGTACGGAGTTCTTGACACGGAAGGGGGTACTCTTCAGGTCCCCAAATATGTTCCGTTGCCGAGAGTCAGTCCTCATCCGTGACTCATTGTTTCCACGATCCTAGAACTAAAGAAAGAGAACGGAACAAAGTTTCTGTCAGTACATGACCGTAGTTTCACATTCACTCCCACGAGTCAGCACAGGCCGAGAAATTGGATGGTCCGAGGCCCCAGGTACCCTAAAAGGTCCGTTCTTATGACCTCACCCGACGGTAAAGGAAGAGATCCACTAGAAGGCTTGGGTCCCTAACTTGGGCCCAGAGAAAGTGACGTCTGTCTGCGAAATGGCAGAGTCGGTGTCCTTGGGTCATTAACTCGGACCGATAAGTTACCGAGACTCCGGATTAAAAACTATACATTTATGTTTCCCCTTCCCATAATATTCCCATTTGTGGTTTTTGTCCTACATAAATCGTATCTCAGTTTTCTTGCTTACACTCAACATCGAAGAAGTCTCAATCTCCCGTCTTTTCGTTTGAATCACTGTCTGTAAGTCTCAATCCTCCGCCTTTTCGTTTGATTGAATCAATGTCTGAACGTCACAGTCCTCGTCAATAAAATAAATAAAATTTTAATTTTTAACCCTCACAAGTCCAAACGAGTGACAAGAGAAATAGAAGAAACAAGAGTCCTTTCACTTTCTTTTCGAGTAAGGAGAAAGAAGAAAGGAAAAGTGACGTTGTAAGTCAAGACAAGTCAGAGAGTCAACACAGACTAAGAAACGCTGGGGTACCTGACGTCGTGTGGTCCGGAGGGACAGGTAGTAGCTGAGGGTCTCAAATGGGTTTGAGTACAGGTAACTCAGTCACTACGGTAGGTTGGCAGAGTAGGAGACAAGGGGAAGAGGAGGGTGGAAGTTAGAAAGGGTCGTGGTCTCAGAAAAGTTTACTCAGTCGAGAAACGTCGTCCACCGGTTTCATAACCTCAAAGTCGAAGTTGTAGTCAGGAAGGTTACCTATAAGTCCTGACTAAAGGAAATCCTACCTGACCAACCTAGAGGAACGACTGGTTCCCTGAGAGTTCTCAGAAGAGGTTGTCGTGTCAAGTTTTCGTAGCTAAGAAGTGGCGAGTCGAAAGAAATATCAGGTTGAGAGTGTAGGTATGTACTGGTGACCTTTTTGGTGTCGGAACTGATCTGCCTGGAAACAACTGTTTCACTACAGAGACGAAAAATTATACGACAGGTCCAATCAGTATTGAAGGGAAGGTTCCTCATTCGCAGAAAATTAAAGTACCGATGTTAGTGGTAGACGTCCCTAAAACCTCGGGGGTTTTTATTTCAGACTGTGACAAAGGTGCCAAAGGGGTAGATAAAGGGTACTTCACTACCCTGGTCTACGGTACTAGAAGCAAAAGACTTACAACTCGAAATTCGGTTGAAAAAGTGAGAGAAGAAAGGNAATTAAAGTACCGATGTTAGTGGTAGACGTCCCTAAAACCTCGGGGTTTTTTATTTCAGACTGTGACAAAGGTGCCAAAGGGGTAAATAAAGGGTACTTCACTACCCTGGTCTACGGTACTAGAAGCAAAAGACTTACAACTCGAAATTCGGTTGAAAAAGTGAGAGAAGAAAGGGAAAGTAGTTCTCCGAGAAATCAAGAAGAAGTGAAAGACGGTATTCCCACCACAGTAGACGTATAGACTCCAATAACTATAAAGAGGACCGTTACAACTAAGGTCGAACACGAAGAAGGTCGGGTCGTAAAGAGTACTACATGAGACGTATATTCAATTTATTCGTCCCATTATTATATGTATGAGGAAAAGGATAAACCTTGGTCAGACAACAAGGTACAGGTCAAGATTGACAACGAAGGACTGGATGTTGTGACGTTGTTACCATGGTATCTTTCTTAACATCTACCGTACATTTAGACAGGGAGTGAAAGATTAACATAAAAATTCAATTTAATTATTCATAGACACAGTATCTTTTACAAGTCCAGAGAACTTATACAAGTAAATAAGTAAGAAACGAACTGAGTAATAAATAACTCTTGAATTGATATATGGTTCGTAAAGTGATTCTCGACTCTTCCTCTTCCCTTTCCTTCCTCCTTATATTAAGAACAGAACCACCTCAAATGACACTTATAGTTACTTATATATTTGTGTCATCAGTATTCGTGACTTAAATCTTCATGCGTTACGTTACTACTCTTTACTGTTCTTTTTACCTGTTTCTCTCTAGTTCCTTTCTAAGGGTCTTTCACTTTGTGTGGACGTAAGACCCCCTTGTCTTCGTAATCGGACCCTTTCTCTGGTGTCAGGTACGTTTCTGGACCATATGCATAGTCCCTGATACAGGGTAGACTCTTTGACTTTGTCGGTGTTAAGTGTACATAAAGTGTATATGGTAAAAGAGTTTATAGTAATTTTAGGAAAAGATATAAAGTTGATATTAAAAAGGACTTTCTTACACTTTCACTCAGCGAGTCAGTACAGGCTGAGAAACACTGGGGTACCTGACATCTGGTGGTCCAAGGAGGTAGGTACCCTAAAGGGTCCGTTCTCATGACCTCACCCAACGGTAAAGGAAGTGGACCTCGAGAAGGACTGGGTCCCTAACTTGGACCCAGAGGGCGTAAAATCCGTCTGTGAAATGACAGTTACCTGTTTTCTGTGAACCTGTACTAACACGTAACTTAGGGTATCACATGTGATCATTTTGAACGTGGTCCAAATGTAGATCCATTGTATCAGTTTCCCAAGACGTAGACGATTAGTGAGTATCATCGGATGTCGTGGACGTTCAGAGTTTATCATTACTTACACAGTCTCGTGTAACAAGATAAGTAAATACTTCATGGTCCACACGACCTGTCGGTTGTCAAAGTCTTACTACCCGAAAATACAATGTAGACCCATTGTGTCCCTGAAGGAGGGAGTGGGAGTGGTAGAATTCGTCGACACTCGATTTCGAGTGAATACGATGTGGGTGGTGGTAAGTCCTCTGGAGGTTTCGAGAAAAAGAAATTAACTTTACATCAACTAAATGTTACTAAACGAGTAAAGACGTCATCTCAACTTCCAGAAAATTTGTAAGTCGGTCCGAAGACGACTTCAAAAAACGGAGACAAGGACTGTGATTTGGTATTTGTTTACTCTTATAAGTCTTTCGTAGGATTATGGTACTTCTGATTCTCCACGACGTTGTCAGAACTGGAGGATTAAAGAGATCGTACCCCTTGAAGGTCTTACCACCTGACTCCTAGAACCGATTAAGAGAAGGGGGGGGTGGGTCTTTACTATTTTGAACAGTTATAAAATGTAACTCAGAGACCTTTACCCAGGTTCAATATGTTGTTTAACTTTTCACAACTCTTTTTGAGAACTTGAACATTCGTGTCATGGTAAGATGATCCCGTCCCTTCAGGTACTTTTACTCTTCGAAGGGACAACTTCCACCGATTGAAGTAAATCTCTCTTCATCTCTCTAGTGGGTTTTGGTCCCCGTAGTGATTTGATCGTTTGAACTTTCTTTTCTCTACACTTTCAAATTGAAGGGTCAACCGGACCTCCATATTGTGACCTACCTCGTTGTTCAGAAGTCCGATCGGCCTTTTAAATGTTTCTATGGATACTCATCCTATACTGATTGGACGGTGTATAGGGATCGTCAGACCTTCCTGCGTGTACATACTTTGTGACTTACTACCAGTTTTTCTGGTCTTTGTTGGTTGACGTTGTAAGACGTCCAGGGATCTACTTCTACTCCAAACATATGTACGACACTCTTCTTTGTTTTTTCTGTCCTTCCTTCCTCCTTTCTTTCTTTTTTTCAATTGTCTCTGTGGACATTGACTTATGATACCCTCTCAATCTGACATACCTAATCGGGTGGGTCCGTTCAGTAATTCGTTTGTATACTTCGTTGTTTCTTACTGTCCTTGTTTCTCATTGTACCCCGGTAGTCTTGGGTGTGTGACAGATAATTATATCATAGGTAAAAAGTTGTTGTTTTTTTCCTTCGTACTTTTCTCCCTTCACATTAATATGTGTCCCCTTTCTTTAGTTATCTTTAACAGAAAGTACGACGAGATCGCAATCTGTATCGTCTTTTTGAAGTTTCGATATTTTGTTACTTGTAATCTATTCAAATTCAAATTTATTTATTCAAATTTCTGGTACAAATTCTTAATTCCTTTCACACTGTTTTTACTACGTTGTTTATCTCTTATAGTAATTTCTCTTAAAAAAATTCATTTAGTTTTTAAACTTTGACATATTATTTAAGGATCATGCTGTTTTATATTTATATGGTTTTAGTTAACATCAAGATATACGATTGTTAGTTCTTAGGTTTTTACTTCACTCCTTTCGTTAAAGCGAATGTTTTCCGAGTTGTCTTATTTTATGTCTCCTTCTTTAAAATTATTTTCTTTACGTTCTGTACATGTGACTTTTGATTTTTCCTCTTTAATTACGACATTATCCCTTTGAAAAAGTACGTCAGTGTCATCGTAGTTTTTTATTATTTATTATTTATTTTACTTACAAATTTAGAGTATTTAAAAACAAAGATTCATATAAACTACGTACAACCAATATCGTTTTGATTTGGTACATATCCTTCGGGGAAAAATAAGGTTTTAACCATTCTAAAAAAAAGTGGTTATATACAAATTAAAATAACTCCCAAAGTAGTCTGTATATCACTCTACTATATTTGTTAGTGTAATTACCTAAAAGAACACAATAAGAATGTTAGGATCATTTTTGAGATGTACATCATAGATTTAAATGAATTCGAGGACTCACTTTAACCTATTATCGATAACCTATAAAGTAAATAACCAAACGAAACCAAAACACAAACGAAACAAATGGAAGTTCAGAAGAACAGTTAAACGATCCAAAAACACAACACTATAAGATGGGAGTACTTTACTGAAGTTAAAAACAAAAGGTAACGAAATATATAGAATTTTGACTAGTAATAATTCTCGGACTTCGAAATACCTAATCAGTCAAAACGGTAGTTAAAGTTACGAATACCATTGATCATGGAAATTCCCTAGAGAAAGAGAACCCAGAATAAACTTAGTAAATATTAAAAGTTGTTTTTAAAGGTAGAGTAAGACTGAAGTTTACTGGACTTTACTTCAATATGTATCAAAAGAGAATGAAATTGAGAATCAACATAGGTCATTGTGGGCGAATAATTTAGTGTTACAAGAAGTAAACACGTAATAGAACGAACAGTAAGGAAGGACTCAAATAAAAGTATAATAATAATTTTTTTTTTGCTACAGACTCAGAGTAAACCATCAAAGATAATATGAAATTAAAGATAAAATTTCTATGTTTGAAATATGACTGAAGGAAAGAAGAAGTGAAAAGTTAAATAAAATACCAAGAAAATGAACAAAGAACTCACTTACAGATCCAGTAAATAAAAATTATAAAGAAGAGATATTTATGAGAACTTCGTTATATAACAAGACATTTACATGGTAATACCAGATATCTGTATATATCCATGATTTCTCTTATGTATGATGGGACTTTTTAGTTATATATCAGTTTTCTAAATTTACCGTACATGGTTTGTATGACGTTCATTAACATGATTAAACTTCTTGAAATCTTAGTAAGTGTTTTACTTTATTTCGTTTTTACAACCACTTCTTTTAGTAAAATGATAAGGTGTTCTTTAGTGTAACAATGTACCCACTCTATTGGTGCGTGCTCAAAGTTAAAACTCCAATGATTTCGGTGTTCAGGGTTGTTACTTGGCTCGTTTCGTCGTTCTTTAAAGACTGTTGTTAGGGTGTCGCTAATTGTTTTGGTGTTCTAAAGAAGATTTTATTTTAGTACGTCTTCTATTTAAGATTTTTCTTTTTATAAATCGGTCGAAGTTAAAAAACCGTGTATTATACTATAATGACTATGGTCGTAATAAGTACGTTACTTGTACTTGAACCCGTTTGAGACCCTCTACCACTCCTTGTCCCTCCTGACCGTTCGACGGTAGGTACCCCATCGTTTGTCAACGTGTGTAGACCCGTTGACTTGTTGTTGTTTACCATACTAATAAAGGAGGAACGAACGAATGACAAACGTCAGTCCGGAGGAAAGTCTACTTTAAGGGGGAGGAGACGAAGTGTCTGCTCCCCCTTATAAGGGGACCCCGACAGGGTGTTAGTGTCAGTGTCTAGGGGAAAACAATTGGAAGAACGGTTCGGATTTTTAAGGGACCTTTATTTACTGTTCAACAGTAGAATCTGTTTCTTTAGAAAGACGCATTCTGTTACTACCTCTCTTTAGTGGATCTTAATTAAATTTTGACATAAAAACTTGTGTAAATATACTTACATTCCTCCACAAGTTAGACGACGATAACTTTTGAGACATAATAGGTCCACTGGAAGGATATAAAGGAGACTTCTTCAGACTAAATGTTGAAATTACTATAATCTTATTTGTAACGGTTAAATTATTTTACAATTGTCTTACATATTTCATTGTAGTTAAGGGTAATATCGATGTTCGTAAATTATCGGTTGGTTGGTGACATATTATTTTATAGTAGAAAATCAGCCTACCACAATGAGTAAGAAGTTTCCATATCCTTTGTCTTCTCTTTCACGAGTCTGACAGGTTATACTAGTGTGTCAACCTGGTAAAGATTTGAGGTAAGAAGATAATTGGTTAATAAATTAGAAGGTTTAGACGGGTGTATCAGTCGAGGAAGAATACCAACCAAAAGTTTTAAAAATATATAGGGTCAAGAAAAGGAAAGTTTGGATTAAGATTTCAAGTCACCACAAAAGAGAGACTCCAGATTAAGAAAAAGTTCCGCTAAAGGTAAATCTATTACTAAGGTAAGTACACTTAAATTCTTCGGTCACGATAGGATCTATTAAAGTTATCGTCTCACGTTTTATCAGAGAACTGGTAAGACTAAGTGGAACGAGAATAGTAACGAGAATGGAGAATAATCTAATGGAAGTCTAAGGGGTGTTAGAATTGCTAAAAAAAGGATTGTCGTGGACACACTAAGAAGGTACTTCAATAGCTACTCAAGTAGGTCGAAAGTGGAAAACTTTTGAACACACGTCAAAGAGTCGACAGAAGGTACAGGATCCTGTGTCTCATTGTAACCGGTAATGTCAGTACTGATAACTATACTCGACCAAGGTGAACGGGGTTTTACATGTTATACGAGACTTCGGGAGTTTCGCGATTAAAGTTTACCTTTAGGTACAGAAAGAGGAGTGCAAATGAAAGTAAAGAGAATACATAGAATTCATCATGGTGTAGACAATTTCACACTAATTGTCTACACTAATTGTTATATGGTCGTTTAAACTTTTTAGGTCGTGGTGTCCTGATTTTAGACCTAATAACCTTTATTATTAGACCTAATAATAAAAATAATATTTGTTTTTAGACCTAACCTTGTAAATCTGGTGTCCTGATCTTATCAAGTCAAAAGTAAGGTAAGGGTTTCTTCCCGTTACGGTTTCTTACGAGTTTGATAACAGTCAACGTGAGTAGAGTGTACAATCGTTTCGTTATGAGTTTTACGAAGTTCGATCCGAAGTTGTCATGTACTTTGTTCTTGAAAGTCTATATGTTTGACCTAAATCTTTTCCGTCTCCTTAGTCTTTATTTTAACGGTTGTAGACAACGTAGTACCTTTTTCGAACTTTTAAGGTCTTTTCGTAGATTGAAAACGAAGTAACTGATGTGATTTTGAAACTGTCACATCTAGTGTTGTTAGACACCTTTTAAGAATTTCTCTATCCTTATGGTCTGGTGGAATGGACGGAGGACTCTTTGAACGTACGTCCAGTCCTTCGTTGTCAATCCTGAAATGTACTTTGTTACCTGACCAAGGTTTAACCCTTTCTTCATGCAGTTCCGACATATAACAGTGGGACGAATAAATTGAATATACGTCTCATGTATTACACTTTACGGTCGACCTATTGAGTGTTTAGCTTTAGTTCTAACGGTCCTCTTTGTAGTTAGTGGAGTTTATAAGTCTACTATGGTGACAATACCGTCTTTCACTTCTCCTTGATTTCTCGGAGAACTACTACCACTTTCTCCTCTCACTTTTTCGACAAATTTTTGAGTTGTAAGTTTTTTGTTTCTAGTACCATAGACCAGGTTGGTGAAGTGTCGTTTCTTTACCCCTTTGTTACCTTTGTCACTGTCTCAAATACAAGAACCCGAGGTTTTACTGACACCTACCACTGACGTCGGTACTTTAATTTTTTGTGAACTAGGAACCTTCTTTTCGTTACTGTTTGAATCTGTCACATAATTTTTTTCTCTGTAATGAAACGGACGTTTACAGGTATATCAGTTTCGATACCAAAAAGTTATCCGTACATACCTACACTAAAACTTGTCAAACGGAACCTTTGTTTGTATATTGTAAGACAGTGAAAACTTTGACGTAGGTTCATAACGTAAAGTTTGAGATACAACTGATACTCCCGATGAGGTAAAAGAAGATCCCTAAGAACGGGTGTCATCATCTATATTACTAGTAGACTTAATTTAAACGGGTAAGGTCAGGTAAAATCAAGTGACTAAGGATTTTGTAGAGGACAAACTGGTGAAGGTTAAATGAAACTAAGAACCTGGGTTGTAAGGTCCAAGGATACGTTATAACGAGAAATGTCGTAGTCTGAAATGAAGGTAGTTAGTGTAGGTGTTGACCCATAACAAAAACGGAACCAAGGCAGAGAAGTAAGAAAGACCTCAATAAAGAGGTGACTAGAGGTCATTGTATAACCCGTGGATGGCTGGACCCCTCAAATAGAAAGTCACAGTATAGGAAAACGAAAAGTATCACAAGTACCCCAAGAGTTCCGTTCTTATGACTTTACCAAACGGTAAGAGCAGAGGTCATCTGGTGTAAAACAGTCTTGACAGGTGATACTGGGTAGTCAGAACCCACCGGAATATACCGTACCGAGTATCAAAGTAACTCAATCTGTTCAGACACCAGGTACACTAGTCAAACTAATCGAAAGACACAAACACCAAAGATAATACAGGTGGGAGATTACCTATTCCTATTATCCGAATACCTTCGAAGGACTACCCCATCTGACTGACACTCCCTTTGACCCAGAACAAGACCACCCGCCCCGGTACGAGTCATTTGAGAATAAATTTAAAAGACAACTACTCGTCCCGACACAAGGGAGGGAATAAAAAAGTGGACTCTGGTTTAATACCATCTCCATTACTTCTATTACCACTGGAGGAAGTTTTCCGGGGTACGTGTGTGACAAGACGAGTCACGGGAACTGGGACGTCGTCCGGAGGTGGTTGGGTACAGAGGTAACCTCTAACGACCTGTGTTGTTCGTTCAGACCCAGTCAGAGAAGACCCCAGTGACGAAGAAAGAGGACCCAAGACCACGTGTTTTCAAAAACAAACACGTGAGGTTCTCAGACAAAGGGGTCCGTATACATTCAAGACATTAGTTTAGGGTGACCGGAGGTTTTAATTTAAGGGACCCCCGAGAGTCAACGAAATGGTCTAGGGGTCCAACCCTTTAGACAACACCCGGGATCTTGAAAGAATTGTCACGTTCTTAAAGAAACCATATTAACAAGGCGTCAAACACCCAGTAGACGAGTTACCGAAATACCACCCCATTTACCACTAAAGGAGGTTCTCCCGAATACGGTGTTCGACGTACTGGGTCCATCGACGTGGGTCTCGGGGACGGGGACGCCGTCCATTGACGACCAGGTATGGAGACGTCCTCTGAGTCTGTACCCAGACTGAGTCAGAGGCACCGCAGAAACCCAGGACTACGTTGTTCCAAAACAAACTCGAGAGGTTCGTAGAGACTGTCCATACTCCAAACTAAGAATTGTACTAACGTGGGGAGGATGGTAGAAAGACCCTGAGCAGGAAACGGGAACCTACACCCCATAGAAAAAACCCACCATAGGTTGTAAGAGGACAGCTACCAACAAGTCGTCGCTCAACATTAAAACCTCAAGAGTGTCCTCTTCTACTCGTGTACAGAAGATGAGAAGGTAGAACGGTTCTACGGAGAATGGTGGAATGGACGGAGGTATCTTTAGACATACGTCAAGTTCTTCGTTGCTAATCTTGACCTGTACCTTGTTGTCTGACAAGGGTTTAACCCTTTCATACAGTTCCGACATATAACAGTGGGACGAATAAATTAAAAATACGTCTCATGTAGTAGACTTTACGGTCTCACCTACTTCGTGTTCGACCTTAGTTCTAACGACCCTCTTTATAGTTATTGGAGTCTATACGTCTACTGTGGTGAGAATACTGTCTTTCACTTCTCCTTGACTTCTTGGAGAACTACTTTCACTTTCTCCTCTTAGTTTGTTCAACTGAATTTTAAATTGTAAGTTTTTTGGTTCTAGTACCGTAGACCAGGGTTAAAAAGTACCGTTTATCTACCCCTTTGTTACCTTTGTCACTGTCTGAAACAAAAGAACCCGAGGTTTTAGCGAACCTTCTTTTCGATACTGGTTGGATCTGTCGTATAATTTTTCGTCTCTATAATGAAACCGTTGTTTACAGGTAGATCAGTTTTGATACCAAAAAGGTCATCAGTACATACCTACACTCTCCACTTGATTATTCTTTCAACTCGTGACTGCTTCACTACGAAAACTTGACACCACAACCTCTTCTGAGAACTCTCAAGAAACCTGACGTTCCTCTAGTTTGGTCAGGTAGGATTTCCTTTAGTCAGGACTCCTAATTAACCTTCCTGACTACGACTTCGATTTTGAGGTTATAAAACCGGTGGACTACACTTCTTGACTGA
>SJYO01007492.1:72108697-72165106 GCA_006410555.1 Capra ibex | reverse complement strand
ACCCCCTTGGGACTACGACCCTCCTAACTTCCGTCCTCCTCTCCCCCTGTTGTCTCTTACTCTAACAACCTACGGTAGTGGTTGAGCTACCTATAGTCAAACTTGTTCGAGGTCCGTAACCACTACCTGTACCTTCGGACCGACGACGTCGGGTACCTCAGTGTCTCAGTCTGTGTTGACTCACTTACTTAGTTTGACTAGATACCTATACTCTCAACCTGTTATTTTTTCCGATTTACGGTTTCTTAACTACGGAATACTTGACACCACGACCTCTTCTGAGAACTCTCAGGGAACTTGACATTCCTATAGTTTGTTCAGTTAAGATTTCCTTTAGTCAGGACTTATACGTAACCTTCCTGACTATAATTTTGACTTCGACGTCATGAAACCGATGGACTACGGGCGAGAAACCCTTTCTGGGACTTCGACCCTTTCTGACTTCCGTCCTCTTCCTCTACTGTCTCCCACTCTACCTACCGTAGTGACTGAGTTACCTGTATTTAAATTCGTTTGTGGGTCTCTATCAGTTCTTGTCCCTTCGGACCGACGACGTCGGGTACCCGGGTGTTTCTTGACCTGTGTTCACTCACTGACTTGTTATTGTTGGTGTAGAATCTCATCACGACAGATTGTTTTGATCGACATACCACCTTTAAAAGATAAGAGTTACAGATCATATCGTTAAATTCTTTGTTGGCAGATTTGACTCGTCAAATTTGACTTTTGTTAATGTAAAATAATAAAATAAAAAAATTATATTTAAACAAATACAATTAACCTCCAATTAATGAATTGTTATAAAATAACCAAAACGGTATGTAGTTGTACTTAGGTCGTGTCCATACGTGCACAAGGGGTAGGACTTGGGGGGAGGGAGGAGGGAGACATGGTAGGGAGACCCAGTAGAGTCACGTGGTCGGGGTGCGTAGGGTATAGTACGTAGCTTGGACCTGACCGATAAGCAAAGTATATACTATAATATATACAAAGTTACGGTAAGACGGTTTAGTAGGGTGGAACGGGAGAGGGTGTCTCAGGTTTTCTGACAAGATATACATGTAGATACAGAGAAAACGACAAAGTGTATGTCCCAATAGCAATGGTAGAAAGATTTAAGGTATATATGGGCAAGTCAAGTCAAGTCAAGTCAGCGAGTTAGTACAGGCTGAGAAACGCTGGGGTACTTAGCGTCGTACGGTTCGGAGGAACAGGTAGTGGTTGAGGGCCTCAAGTGAGTCTGAGCGCAGGTGACTCAGTCACTACGGTAGGTCGGTAGAGTAGGAGACAGCAGGGGAAGAAGAGGACGGGAGTTAGGGAGGGTCGTAGTTTCAGAAAAGGTTACTCAGTTGAGAAGTGTACTCCACCGGTTTCATGACCTCAAAGTCGAAATCGTAGTAAGGAAGGTTTCTTTAGGGTCCCGACTTGAGGAAGTCTTACCTGACCAACCTAGAGGAACGTCAGGTTCCCTGAGAAATTCTCAGAAGAGGTTGTGGTGTCAAGTTTTCGAAGTTAAGAAGTAGAGAGTCGGAAGAACTGTCAGGTTGAGAGTGTAGGTATGTACTGGTGACCTTTTTGGTGTCAGAACTGATCTACCTGGAATCAACCGTTTCATTACAGAGGTGAAAACTTATATGATAGATCCAACGAGTATTGAAAAGAAGGTTCCTCATTCACAGAAAATTAAAGTACCGAAGTTAGTGGTAAACGTCACTGAAACCTCGGGGGTTTTATTTCAGACTGTGACAAAGGTGACAAAGGGGTAGATAAAGGGTATTTCACTACCCTGGCCTACGGTACTAGAATCAAAAGACTTACAACTTGAAATTCGATTGAAAAAGTGAGAGGAGAAAATGAAGGTAGTTCTCCGAAAAATCAAGGAGAAGTGAAAGACGGTATTCACACCACAGTAGACGTATAGACTCCACTAACCATAAAGAGGGTCGTTAGAACTAAAGTCGAACACAAAGAAGGTCAGGTCGCAAAAAGTACTACATGAGACGTATCTTCAATTTATTCGTCCCACTGTTATATGTCGGAACTACATGAGGAAAAGGATAAACCTTGGTCAGACAACAAGGTACAGGTCAAGATTGACAACGAAGGACTGGACGTATATCCAAAGAGTTCTCCGTCCAGTCCACCAGACCATAAGGGTAGAGAAAGTCTTAAAAGGTGTCAAATAACACTAGGTGTGTCAGTTTCCGAAATCATATGACATAACCGTAAAAAGAAAGAGTGAACGAAGTGAGACATATCATCCGAGGTCCAAGTAGATAGAGTAATCTTGTCTAAGTTTACATAAGAAAAATTACCGACCCATTATGAGGTAACACATATACATGGTGTCGAAAGAATAGGTAAAAAGACGACTACCTGTAGATCCAACGAAGGTACAAGACCGATAATATTTGTCACGACGTTACTTGTGACCCCATATGCACAGAGAAAGTTAAGACCAAAGGAGTCACACATACGGGTCGTCACCCTAACGACCCAGTATTCCATCAAGATAAAGGTCAAAAAATTCCTTAGAGGTGTGACAAGAGGTATCACCGACATGATCAAACGTAAGGGTGGTTGTCACATTCTCCCAAGGGAAAAGAGGTGTGGGAGAGGTCGTAAATAACGAACATCTGAAAACCTAACCGTACTTTACCATGGAGTAACATCAAAACTAAACGTAAAGAGACTATTACTCATTACAACTCGTAGAAAAGTACACAAACAATCGGTAGACATACAAAAGAAACCTCTTTACAGATAAATCAAAAATAGATATAGGGATACCGAAAGACACTAAGTTTACACAGATCGGGTGTATAGTGAGTCTGGAAGAGAAGTACAGACTAAGAACCAAGTCGGGTCCGACGTTGGGGACTGTGTGAACTGACGAGTGACGTCACGAAGTAAATCCCTCAGACCTCCTAGGTAGAGGAGTTGTGTTATGGGATGAGGTAGGTGTGGTGGGTCAGGTACTATCGAGTATAAGATACCGATTCTCCTGACAAAGGATTAAGAAACTTGATAAAACTTTATGTCGTCTTCCACTTAACCGGTGACACATCCGACCAAAGAGGAATCGGGCTCATGGAAAAGAGACTCGTAGAGGTCGGTCTCATCAACTATGAAGAATCCAAGTACTTCCGAAAGTTACTCTTTATAAACTTCTCTTCTAAATTATGATCTTAAGTAGAAAATATAAAAAATAAGGACAATTTAGTTGTAGAACAGGTACATAAAGATTAAATTTAAAAATAAAGTGACGAGTATGAGGTCCTTTAAATAAAAATCAACAAGAATCAAATATAGTATCTCACATCTGGGAGTTTCGTTCACGATAAAGAACACCGTTCACGAACACATCTGGAAGAATGGTCAATTATATGAAATACTTGAAACCGATGAATAAAACAAAAAAACAAAAAAACAAAAAAACCTGAAACATAGGTTCTATAGTGTGACGTAAATTAATAGTACAGAGAAATCAGAAGGGGTTAGACACTGTCGAAGAGGTTGAAGGGAACAAAAGCTCAGGACTTGTTAAAACTTCTCGTGACCTGTGTATAAAACATCTTAAAAGGGTGAAACCTAACAGACTATAAAAGAGTACTAATCAAACCCCAACGTTCAAACTCCGTTCTTATGTTGTCTACACTGTTAGGGAAGAGTAGTGTGGTATAACCCCGTGTACTATCATCGTACTAAATACTGACCGTCACTATTAGGTCTAGTGAGTTGATTACGACACAGACGGTCCAAAACGGTGGGTCCAATGATGAAATGGAGAATGTGAGATACTTGACCTTTACTCTTTGATTCAAGTCGGGTGTAAATTCCGTCTCTTAGTTTAAGGTGTAGGATCTTCCCCTCAAGGATGTGTCTATCAGACTCTAAAAAGACATTCCTTCTGAATGGAAAAGGGGTAAAAATTAAATAAATAACGTATAGGATAAACACACCCTAGTACAAACAAATTAAATACGAAAATTAAAATGATTCTAAAAATCCTGGAGGACAGTGGAGAAGATTGGTGTAGTAAATGATGAGTGATTGAAAAGGAACATTTAGCCGAGAGGTTCAACTCCGGTGAATTTTGTAATAGTCTTTCCTATGTACAGGGGGCCACAAGTAACGTCGTGACAAATGTTAGCGGTTCTATACCTTCGTTGGATTGACAGGTAACTGTTTCTATATAATACTTTTGTAATCGGTTTTCCTTTGACCGTACAAATATGATTCTATACTGTTTCATCGGAATCTCTTTTCCTTCGTAATATTCCATATTTCATCCTTTACGTATTGTTTTAATCGATATTGTAAAGTTTGTAAATGCGTAGATCCTTTATGTAGAAGTTTTAATATTTCGTTTTGGACTAAAAATTTTTGTAAAAAATTCATATTCTTACTACCACTCAAGAAAATTACAAGAACATTCATTTTATCTTTTTCGTTTAGATGTTCATACATATTCAAAACTTGTTGTGTTAATTATTTATTCTATTAACTATATAAATAAAAAAATTAAATGGTTGTCTTTTTATACATATGAAAAATACATGTATACTTTGTAAATAAGTCTACTTACCCATTTTTTACTCCATATAGATTTGTCACTTTATAATAAGTCCGAAATACTTCTTCCTTTAAACGTTGTCGTACTTATTTGGATCTTCCGTAATACAAATCACTTTCTTTGATCAGTGTCTTCCTGTTAATGACATACTAAGGTGAATATACTTTATAGATTTTATCGGTTTAGGTATCTTCGTCCCTTATTTTACCGTCAACGGTCCCTGTCTTCTCCCTCTTTTCCCTTTAACTGAAGATTACCATATATTTAAAAGACAATGAGTTCTAGCGATTCAAGATCCCTGGGTGACATATTATTGATATCGATTGTCATATCACAACACGTAAAATTTTATACGATTCTCCTATCTAGAGTACAATTCACAAGAATGGTTTGTTTTTGTTTGTGTTCCCTTGTGTCCTTTGAAAACTTTTACTTCCTAAATAAATCATCGGACCAACACTACTACTATAGTACCTACGTCCGTACACAGGTTTGAGTAATTCTATAGGTGAAATTTAAAAATTATATAGTCGATATGGAATTATTTCGATTTACATACTGTACAAAAGAAAAAAGGTACTTCGTTACCCTTATTTAAAGTTCACAAATTTTCGTACGCTTTACAAAAGACTGTTCACCTTAATTTGATTTTTTAGTTACTACTTTTTATATTGGTTTTTAAGAAGGTACACACCTTTAAGTCTTTATGTTTAAGATTTATTGATCACACAGGTTCACCAGTAATCTTTTACATAACTTTACTATTTCTGTTATACCATATAGTGTGAAAGATTATAAAGATTATTCATCGTTTTTGGTACGAATTTCGTTTAATAATCGGAATTTTCGTATATATTCTTTTATTACCGACGTTTAATTGCAGATGTAGTTCTTTAATCATTATATTAAGTTACAATACTAAACATTATTTTTCGTATATACCTACCATAACCAGGGGTAAAGACCGGTCTCAAGGATCTTTGGAACCTTAAAGGATTTACAACTCTTATTAGTTCAGTATAAAACAATCAATTACTCCATTAAAACCTTTCGGGGATCTTTCGGATTTCTACTTCCCTCAACAGTCACCTTTTTTGGTACGTTAACCTCCCAACCTTGAAAGTCAGAGTGTGGAACTGTATACCCCTCTCTTCCTGATCACTAACTTAAGTAGGACTATCGTTTACTAAACTAATTAAAACGGATACATCGAAGGTATTTTTGGGTTTTCTTACTACAAACCCCAAAGGGACCACTGAGTCGATCATTTCTTAAACGGACGTTCCGCCCTCTGGACCCAAAGGAGGGAACCAACCCTTCTAGGGGACCTCCTTTCGTACCGTTGGGTGAAGACGTAAGAACGGACCTCTTAGGGGTACCTGTCTCCTCGGACCGTCCGATACCAAGTCCCCCAACGTTATTCCAGCCTGTACTGACTCATTGATTCGTGTCGTGTACCACAAACCTCTCGACAGTCAAACCATTTTTACGACTTTATGTCCTCTTATCGAACGAACTTTCCCGTACCTTCGAGGTGTTGGATTTGGGTATAGAAAGGGATACATAGAAGGTAAAACGACAATGACAAGAAAACATTATACATTAGATTATTCATTTACAAAGAGACTTAAGACACTCGGTGAGATCCTTTAATTAGTTTAAATTCTTTAGATTCTTACCTTTGTATAATTATCTGTAATTGTACTGTTTTTCTATAGTACGTGTTCGGTTATCATTTAATCTTTAAACTTGTTGAACCTTTTAAAAAAAACTAAATAAAATAACGTCATACAATTTTAGACACCATATCGTTTCACTAAGTCAATATATAAATTAATATATAAATATATATGCAAGAAAAAATATAAGAAAAGGAAGTACAAATAGTGTCCTATGACTTATGTCAAGGGACACGATAACCGTAATAACAAATAAGTAAGATATAAAATCACACGTATGTTATTAGGGTTTCAGGGTTAGGTAAGGAGGGGGTAGGGTGTGGGGGAACCTTTCATGTTCAAACAGGAGATACGGACACTTATACAAAGACAAAGTATCTATCCAAGTAAACACAGTATAAACTCTAAGGTATATATTTTCCCTATAGTATATAAACAGAGAGAAAGGGATCCAGGTAGGTACAACGACGTTTACCGTAATAAAGTAACAAAAAATACTGATTTATCATAAGGTAACATATATACATGGTATACACCCGATACCCCAACGCGTCTCAGCCTGTGCTGACTTCGCTGAATCGTCGTCGTCGTCGTTGGGAAACATTGGGGTACTTGATATCGGACGGATAGAGGAGACACGTACCTTAAGAGGTCGTTCTTATGACCTTACTCAACGGTACGAGAGGAGGTTCTCAATAAGGGTCAGGTCCCTGACTTAGGTGTAGAGGACACAGAGGAAGTGACATCCGTCTAAGAAATGGACCCTTCAGGTACCGTTGAGATAAAATCAACAAAACTCCTTGGAGGTATGACAAAATTTATCACTGACACGGTTAAATATAAGGGTCGTTTTTACATACTCCCAAACGAAAAGGGATGTGAGAGGAAGAGGTCGTAAACAATAAACACAAAAACAACAAGAACAACAACAAAAATACTATCGTTAAGGTTGATCACACTTCACCATGGAGTAACGTCAAAACTGAACGTAAAGAGATTAATAACCGTTAAAAGTCGTAGAAAGACATACGAAGAACCGGTAGACATACATGTGTCGGAAGATTTTGTATTGTATGGTTTGAACTGTGTTTTTTCTTTATCTGTTGAACTTTTTTATCAAAATAAAAAATTTTAATAAACACTTTGAATTTTGAGAAGAAGGTTTTTAAAAAAAAATTTATACTTTTTATTTTGTTTTTTTACTTTTGAAAGGACCTTCTATCTTTGTATCCTTTCTACAGAGTTAAATACTCCGTTTTTTGAGAGTTACTTTATTAAGAACTCTATTAATATTCTTAAAAATTTTTGATTTGCATTTATTTTATAATCGTTTGACTTAGGTGTATTATATAATGTTTGTTTTATTCAAAATCTTTGTGTTAAAACAAAACGGTAAATTCTTAGTTATTCACACTAAGTACCGAAATTTTCATTTTCTTTCTATATCTGTTAAACAAAAGAGTTCTTTACGTCTTATTCCGGGATCGGTAAGTATTATATTATTGTTTTTTGTAAATCGTTGAAACTTTCTTTCATAAGAATTAGACTATTTTTCATATGTACTTTATAATATCTTTAATAATATTGATTATAATGGAGAACTCATTAAGAATAGGTTCATTTTTTCTACTCTTACGGTCGACAGTCAAGATAAGTAGTCACATAACTGTAAGTATTACTTATGTTAACCCGTTCTTTTAAGTTAGTTTCTATCGTCCTCCTAACTTTCTTCGTTATCCTTAAAAGAATAAATTTCAACAGTATTTTCATACGTGTCTTTTAGGTTTTCCTAGGTGTCTATTTTATAATTTGAATTATTCAGTTAAATTGTGTCTATGACCGTTCTTTCCGTCCTAAAAAATTTATAAAGTCATATAATTCTTTTTTGTAGTGTGCTTGTGTACGTGTACGGATATATGAGAGTATGTTTCGGGAGTATAAAATTCTGAATTCTGGGTAAAGACTTTCAGTGAGTAGGTCTCTAGTATCAATTTGAGTACTCATTTAATTGTAAAAGGTTCCAGTGCAAAAATCTCCTTTCAGTATTCAAGTTCTTCGGTGGAGACTCCTTCCGATTGTACCCCTTTCCTCCTCTTACTCTTCTCCTTTCTTTTGTCTCCTTTCCACATTTTTCCTATACTGTCAACAACGTTTTGTGGTCTTTCGTCTTATTGTATTCTTGAAAATTCGTTCATTTTGAGATTGAATCAACAAAATGTTTCTTTTTATTTTGAGGAACACGAGTAATTGATTTTATAGGTCTCCATCGAGTCAGATGACTAGACGAGGAACTAAGACAGTAATAAGACAATATAAACTCTTGGAGTAAGGACCCGGTCGAAATGGGTACCTTGTTTTAAGATATAGTTGAAACTCCTTCTCTCTCAAGGAGGAAAAAGTTTGTGGTTTATATTGATATCTGAAGGTACTCCAGTCTAGTCGTTAATAAGGTTGGTTCATAACGTCCTCCTCCACTTTACGACAAGTAATAGAGTCTAGAACCAAGAGTAGACCCCAGTTAAAATGGGGGATCCCTGTAAAGTTTTATAGACTTTTATATAAACCAATAATATTGACCCTTCCACGATAACCGTAGATCACTTATCTCCAGTTACTATGACGATTTTTAGGATGTCAGGTTACTTGTTCGAAGATATAGTTTCTTAATAAGTCGGGTTTCACAGTCTTCAAATCCCGAACACTTTAGAAATCTGTTCTCCAAGAATTTGAATTCTCATGTAGGTTTATTGGATTTTTTGTATAATCCTTTGTATTAAGAGCAGGGGTAGGTCCTAAAAAACAAAGTCATCGAAATCTCTTACCCTCGGACTTTTAAAGAAGAAGATTGTTCGAGTGTCCGTGATGACGACGTCGACTAAGTATCAGGTGTGAGGTTCTTTGTGTGACTACTCCCGGGACCGGAATCGTCTCCCACGTCACTTCGTATGTTGTCGTATGGATAGGACATTCTCACCGACCTCAACCTCAAATTACGTAGGACCTCTTTGTTGGTCGATACGATTATCTCTCCTCCTTTTTTATACAAAAATCAGTAAGGGATTGGACGGGCTTAGGATTTCAGGTGTAGTAGGATTTTATAAGTCCACCGTCTTGACGAAGGTCGTGGGGCCGAAGAGGTTTTGAAGACGAAAGAGATTGGAGAAAAGGGTTCAGGATGTTTTCTATATGAGTATAAGATATGGTAGACGAAATAATTAATTTTACTCAAACCTCAAAAAATTTACCTCATAGTCCTGAAAGGACCATCAGGTGGTCAATTCCGAGGTACGAAGGTCACGTCCCCCGTGTACAATGTAGGGACCATTTCCTTAATACTAGGAGGTACGGTCTACCATACCGGTTTTTCTTTTTTCTTCCTCAAAGATATTTTGATACTTTATCCGTTTTTTTTACTTTTACATTTCTTTTCAGTCTCTATTTTAACTGTACTATTTTGTTTCTATGGTTTCAGGGACTCTTGTTCCTTTCAGGAGAAGTGAGTAAACGAACTTATAAATTGTTGGGTGGACGTACTAATGGGGAAGGTGTAGGACGGACAGTAAGTAAGAGTGACTTATTACTACGTGTTCTATAAAGAGACCACTTAAAAATATCCGTTTGATATCAATGTCATACCCGTGTTTATCAAAAGAAGTCTTCACAAGTCCCATCTTTATTCCTCTCATACTATATAAAATCATTCTCCTTTTAAGTCTTATAATTGATTTCTCCTTTTTTTCTTCTTCTAAAACTTTCTTTTTTTTTTCTGACAATTACACCGTTCGTTTAGTCTAATAAAATGATTTGTTTGTGTATGTATTCTCTAGAACGGATCCTAAGTGAATCTCGTTCGGAACGTTTCTTGAAAGAAAGTTTCTTGAGTATTCTTCCTTTTCTTTTGTATTTCTTGACGTTACAAGACCCATTTCTCCTTTCATCTAGAGACGTACTGTAGTCAGTTCCCTACCGATGAAGATGACATCCTGGTTCCTTCCGAGGGACCTCCTTCTTCCTCGAGTCGAAGAGGTTCTATTTTTTAGTAGGTTCGTCTATGTTGCTTTAATTCAATTTTACGACCAGTAGAGACGTTTATGTTAATAGAACTGTATTAATGTCAATCGAGTAAAACTGTTTACTATAAAGTCATCTTCCTCACTTTTTTTTACAATATTTTATTCTTCGGTTTCCTTACAGTGTTAAATCAGGACGTGTAGTAAAGTAAATCAGACTCTATGTAAGAAAGAGTGTGAAGTATGGACTTTAGACACACCTAAGATGATCACTATAACAGAATATTACATGTGAAATAGTAAAAAGGTGGTCATATATTTAATACTAAATAGATTTCGAATAGTCTTGTGATTAAACTAGTTTATACTACCAATAAACTACTTTATATCACTTTAACTGAGGACCCGACAGTTGGACTCAAAGACCCGAGGACCCATTAACGAGGTTTACCCTTTCCTCTGTACCAGTCCCTAGTGTTCTGTCAGACTATACTGGACAATTCTTATGTTCGTCAGTCTGTCATTTCCTGTTTAATACTGTAACGAATGTACACCTTAAAATTTTTACTATGTTTATTTGAATGGATGTTTCATCTTTATCTCAATGTCAAAATATGTTGTTAGAATACCAATGATCCCCTCTCTCTCACTTCCTATTTAACCCTCTAACCTTAACTGTATATACGTGTTTATATATATTTTCTCTATTAATTGTCCCCCGGATGACACATAGTGTCCCTTAAGATCAGTTATGAGACATTACTAGATACACCCTTAAAGATAAGGGTGTATAAGATAAGATTTTTCTCACCTATATACATATTGACTAAGTAAAACGACATGTGGTGTTTCATTGTGTTATAAATATTTTGATATAAGACTGGTTTTTTTTAAAAAAATTAATTTATTTTTTCTTGTCTTCGTTTGTTTTAATGAGATGTATCTATGAACATATCGATACAAGTACCGTCGTCATAAGTGTGTCGGTTTTTCATCTTAGTTGAGTTCGAAGGTAACCTCTATTTATCTATTTTAAACAATGTGTCAGAATTTTTCCTTTCTTTAAGATTATACACAACGATGTACTTACTTACTACTCCTGTGACACGACGCACCTTATTCCGTCAGTGTTTTTCTTTTTATCACTACTAAGGTGAATATTCTTAATGAATTTCATCAGTCTAAAGATATCTGTCTTTCATTTTACTTGCAACGGTTTCCTACCTTCTCGTTACTTACTCCTTACCCTGAATTACCCGTATCTGTAAGTCAAAAAGTTTTATTTTTCTCAAGATCTCTAACCAACGTATGTTGCACTTACATGAGTTAGGATAATTTGAAATACAAATTTTACTGATTACACCATTCAAAATACAGTACATATAAAATGGTATTGAATTTTTTTTATCTAAATGTATTTTTGCACTCAACCCGTCTTTCCCCTTTTCAGGACTACCTTTACGACTCTGATCTTACTACGTCATCTGACTTACCTCCCTTTCTCACTCTCTTACGTGCCCTTCCTTTCTGATTTTGATTTTTGAGTGGTCGCGGAGGTTTTGGTATTACGTTCTGTCTAGTTCTCCGAGTTCCTCCCGTGATAATGACGGTGTTTATAGTTCGGTTACATGCACCCCACAGGACCGTTATACCTCTCCTGTGTTCCTACAGTGAAGTTTGGGTAAGTGATCAAGCAGACTGGAGGAACGGGTAGACTCACGGTCGTGGTGGTAATGGACGAATGCCTGTAACAACCAAGGGAAGGAGAATAAGGGTCTACAGTATATCAGTGTCGGTGGGAATCAGAGAGGAAGAACGACGTAGGGTGGGTCAGATATCAGGAAGTAAGAATGGATAAGATATGGAATCTAGTGTTAAAAGTAAGGAAGTCGTGACCTCAGGGTCTTTATTTGGAGTTGAAGATAGAGAGAGAAACGGAGAGGGAAGGATAGAGAGGGAGACAGAGAGAAAGAAGGGGAAGAGGGAGGCAGAGAGGTATAGAGTGGGTAGTTTAGGGAGGGGAAGGGGTCCGGGAGAGAGACAAGAACTCCTGGTAGAAGAGTGTAGGGGGCAAGGAAGAGTGGGGTCATGTCCTACTATAGGACCAGAGGATCTGACGACACGAAGTGAGCTGTTGAGTCCGGTCGACGGAGGGGTCGGAGGTGTAGGTCCCAATGAGCGTCTATGGTTCAGGTTAGTCGTAACTCATACTACAAAGGAGCGGCTCATGGTCCAAGGAGGACGAGTGGGGAGTAGGTGTAGTGGGCGTGTCCAAAACCCATCTTAGGACTCTGTACCGTCTGGTCGTTATCCGCCGGTCCGGGTCCTCACCCCGGTGACCTGTCGGTCCGAAGTCCGAAGTGACCCCATCCTTCCCCATCTTTCTCATGGTTCAATACAGAGATCTCGTATGTCTCAGTCTTTGGGTGTTCACGTCTGTCACTAGAGAAGGTGAAGAAACCTTTGGTTTATTACATAACTAATTTGGGGAGAGAAGTATCCATGGAGGATGAGAATTTAAATTTCCACCACCCTCCACTTTATCCTTTCAGAACCCCTCTTTTGTCCTAATTGGAACGGACACGTCAAGGCGGAAGGGACGTAGCTCCTGTGGGTCCTCTATAGCTCCCGTCCAAAAACTCTCCTCGGACAGATACTATCGGTTCTACGGAACCATGACTCATTACTTTTGTGTTTTGGTGACACGGAGCGACGGAGGGAGACCGAGTCCGTGTGTACTCACTAAGAGCTACGAGTGCTTTAGGTCAGGAAGTTTTGGACGAGAGTTCTTCGAAACATACCGGAAGGGTCTTACGTCGAGTGTTGGACGATACGGGACTTAGTGTTTACCCAGATATTTCTTTCTTTTGTCTCTGTACCACTAAAATTTTGTGTGTTCTTTCTTCCTCTACCTCTTTCCTGTACCCTGAAACCTAAACCTACCTCTCTTTTCAGTTTCTATACTTTACTACTGGGTTTTGGGTCAACGACATGAGTCTCTGAAAAGTCTTTCTACTCGTAAGGTCTCTTCATACGTACAACATTTGCCACCTCTGCCCGAGAACATTCCTTCAACCCACCCGTTCTCCCCTCTTCTCCTCGTTACGCACTATCTCAGTCCTCACGTCGTGAGGTCCCACTTCTCCTCTCAATGTGACTCTCTTCTCTAGTCCGTTGTCAACGAACTCGTTACCTAACCTCTTCAGTGTGAAATCAAGTGAGTCCGTGTTCCATCCTTTTCCTCGAAAAAGGAATCCTAGATTCTCTTCGTTCGATACGTGTTTGGTTGGTCCTCCACCGATGTTTTCTCCTTAAAGGAGATAGTGTCTTCTCACGTTCTTTGTCCTTCTTAGACCCTATGAACCACCTCCATGCCTCAGTCTCACCCTCTTATGAGACCTACCCCATATACGTGCGTGAACCCATTTTTCCCTTCCTCTCTTGTACTAGTCTCCTTCAGACTTGGTTCTTTCTCTTTTCAGTAGCACTTAGAGGGGTCAAGTCTCCTGCCATGAGTGTAAGTTTGACCTTAAGTGAATGTTATAGGACGTGAGGGGCTCACTTGAGTTACTTCATTTGAGCCTTATCAAGGAGGTCGAGTCGGTGGAGGAGTAGTGACTTCAACGGGAAGCTGGTCCCGAAGTTTTTATACCGTCACGGACTCAGTGACAGGGTCGGTACTTAGACGTTTAGCAGGTTGGTCGGACTCGGAACTAAAACTCAGGTCCACGACAACCGTTTCCAACTTTAGACCTACTCTACCTTCCTCCAACCGGGGACATTACGACACCACCACCTTCCTATCCTTCTCACTCCTCTTTCTCTTTTAATCCTACCTTTTCTTGGGTCTCAGACTTATTGTTGTCTCTCCGAATTTGTAAGGACCGAGGTCGGGGTTGGAGGTCTTACCCCCTCTCCCGCCCTCTGTCCTCTCGGGTCTGGGAATAACGACTACGTCGTACAAAAACAGGTCTCGGGGAGTGGACCCGACCCTTATACTCTCAATGAGAATGGTAGGAGTAACAGTGGTGGACCCTGCTATTGACGATCGTTATCTTCACCGTCTTCGTCGTAAAGTTACCCTTCATCTCGAAGACTGAGAGTCTTAACCGTAAACTAGAGATTAAGTCGTTTGAAAAAAGAGTGATGGGAATATTATTGAAGGAGAGAGAAGATTGACTGTTTAGAGACTGGATGTAACGTGTAGTGTCTTTTTGAAAGGAGGGTGAGTAAAACCGAGGGTCGGACGGAGAGTAAAGGTGAGATCAGGAAGTGAACATCTAAAATAAAAATATAGAGACTGAAAGTCGACAAGAGGAACTTGAGTCGAAAAAAGTATAAATAATGGAACCTTTTCGATGGTACACTACAACTTTCCAATAAAGTGGAGGGGTTGGGAAATAAAGGTGTAGACACTTTACTCTCTCATTATAATTTGTTAACGAGTCGAAGGTGAGACAAAATTAGATCTTCTCAATGTAACCAAATAGGTAGGTTAAATTGACGGGAGGGGTATCAGGTAGAGGAGACCGTGAAACAGTAATAGAGGACGTTCACAGATTTACTAGGGAGAAAGAATAGTGTAGAGAGAACGGAGTAGATTGGAACGTAAGAGGAAACACACAATCTCACACACACACACACACAGACACACACAGACACAGACACACTTACACATATACAAACACACAGTTGTTAATAAATGTACGTCCTTTGAGTAAATTTTGTAAAGAAAAACGATCCTTAGTTTAAGGTCTTAATTTAAATTATGTATGAGGTCAAATATTAGATTCGTTTTAACAGAATATGGTATCATTAAAAACTCTAGTTTTAATATAAATGATAATTTGGATCGTCCTGTGACACTATAAGAGAATCCGTGTCTTCGAAAAGACAGAGAACAAGGAACTAATACCCTTTATCCAAAGTACAGTGGAGGAAAGACAAAGGACTGAAAGTTGTCCATCTAAGTTTGTCAATGATTACTCCCTTTCATTGTCTACGAACAAGGAACTTTCTTTCTCATATTATTTGGATCTGTCGTATAATTTTTCGTTTCTGTAGTGAAACGGTTGTTTCCAGGGACATCAGTTTCGATACTAGAAAGGTCATCAGTACATGTCTATACTCGACCTGGTATTTCTTCCGACTCACGACTTCTTAAAGACCAAAACTTAACACCACGACCTCCTCTGAGAACTCTTAGGGAGTCTGGCGTTTCTCTAGTTTGGTCCACCAATATTTCCTTTAGTTGGAAATTATATGTAACTTTCCTGACTACGACTTTGATCTCGAAACCGGTAGACTATACTTCTAGGTTGTGTAACCCTTTCTGGGACTACGACTCTTTATAACTTTCGTTTTCCTCTTCCCCCGTTGTCTCTTACTCTACCAATCTATCGTAGTGACTGAGTCACCAGTACCTAAACGTGTTTGAGATTCTCTATCACCTCCTGTCTCCTCGGACCGTACGACTTCAGGTACTTCAGTGTCTCAGTCTGTTCTGAATCTTTGACTTGTTGTTGTAGTTAATCCCTTCCTGCCTTACGTCTTTCTTCTTCGTTAGTTCTTTGTAATCTCGTCGGAAACCTTCTCAAGGAGAAGTTTCTCCGATGTTTCGTTAGAACCTCAAGTAGAAGTCTTTTATTCCGGTAGTGGTATCTACCTCCTACCAATGAGCTCAGACTTGTGTTCTAAGGTCCTTGTAACAGGACAATGGTGTGGGGGTTTGTCCTTTCAGTGTGTGGGACGGTAGGAGGGGGGTCTAAAACGGATATTTTAGAAAAGGGGGTTTGGTAGTTTCTCAAACTGAAAAAACTCATGATCGGTGACTAAGAGAAACGAACCGGAACAAATTTGGAAGGAGACGAAGTTTCAGAATCTAAACAGGATTAAACGAAGTCCGTGTACTTGAACGCAAACCATTTTTAAAACCGTTCGGTAGGACCTGAAACACGGGTATTTAGAGTTACCGGGGAGAAAGAACAGAGTAGGGAGAACGGAGTAGAGAGATTGGAGTGTAATAGGTAAGAACACACTCACACACACATAATCACACACATACACACGCAACTATTAGTACAAGTACGTCTATAAATTTCGTGACGAGATAGACCGGGTTTAGAGTCTTAATTTACACTATTTATAGTGTCAAACATTATACTCGTTCTAACAGAATTTGGCATCCTTAAAAAATAAAACTTTTAATGTAAAAGATGACTTTGACTCGTCCTGTAACTATGGGAGGACCCGTGTTTAGAAAAGCCAGGGGACAGGGAATAAACATCCTTTATCTGAAGTAAGTCGGAGAAAATGGAAGGACTCAAGGTTTTTCGTCTGGTTTGTCAACGATTAGTCCCTTTCCTCCCTTACATCTTTTTTTCTTCTCCGTTAGTTCTTTGTTATCCCGTCGGAACCCCTTCCCAGGACCAAGGAGGAGTTTCTTACCTGTATTGTTTTAGAAACTCAAGAAGGTGTCCTTTATTCCGATGGTTGAATTTACCTCCTACCGTTGAAGTCTGACTCGGATTCTCAGACTTTGTAGTGGAACAATGGAGTAGTGATTCGTCTTTTTTCAGTGTAGGAGGTCGGGAGAGGGTTTTAAAACGAATATTTTTGAAAAAGGTTTTGATAGTACCTCAAAACCTAAAGACTCGTACTCGGTGGACGAGAGGAACGAACCGGAACGTTTTTGGAACGAGACGAGGTCTCAGATAAAGTCAAACAAACCGGAGTGATACGGAGTCCGTGGACCTGAATACACGTCATTGTAAAAACCGCTCTGTCGGTCCTCAGACACGGGTACCGGCCAGTTGGTCTTCATTGGGGAAGGGACTCAGGGATCGTCTACAACTCCGAGTGAAACGAGTCTTTTGACCTTCCCTGAGAGATACTATCCATAGTCAGTAGGGTGTTGTTTCCGACAAACCTAAGTTCTTTGTAAACTTTGATGTCAGGTGAAAGTCACGGTGAACTCCAATTCAACGAGGTCGATCGTGACCCTTTAGGGAGATGAGGTAGACCCGATAAAGGGATTGTCCTTGACTCGGTGAGTCCAGAGGGACTCTCGGTGAGACCCATAAAAGAAAAAGTTCTTGACCCGGTTAGATAAACTCCAGAGGTAGACCCACACTTTCATCTGAGGACTCTGATGCACAGGAGACTAAAAGATAGACATACTGTCATCGAATAAACAATGGTGCAAACGACAAACACACACACACACACACACACACATAGTCATAAACGTGACCGGTCAACTCTACTCAAACAAATCATTGTCTCGAGAGATAACGTAACCCGAAGTGCACACGGTTTCGTAACCAACCCTAAAAGGGAAAACCTGATCGGAACCAGTAAGTAAGTAAGTCGAAACAGAGACTACCCCGTAAGTAACCCTTATAGGGAAAGTTCCTGATCTCTTGACGTTGAGAGTCTCTGGAAAGACGTAACGAAACTAAACAATAAACCGACACTTATTAAATCACACCCACTAATCTCGAGACAAAGTAGAACATCCTATAAGAGCGTTTTTAGTTTCTCTAGAAGTCGATGTGAGGGTCCTTTTCCTCAACCATAAAGAGAGGGAAACACGGAACTACATTTACAAGATAGTCTCGAGAGTCCTTGTGAATACGTGTAGTAGAGATTAAGGATTCTGAGTTCCCTTTTTGACTTTCTCACGTCCCTCCAAAAGATATTGAGTCCGTCTTTTCGATACACTAGAGACCAAGACAGAAGTACACTTTTAATTGAGTGTTAGCTTGAGATCAATTACTTGAATTTTCATTCGTGAACGTTTAATTTACGGAGACTTATAAATCTTTTAACTGCTCCTACTTAAGTCTAGGTACCCTAGACCCTTCATAAGTCATGATTTAGTCAAGAACATATCTTTGTACGAATTTGAACAAGTTAATTATATCAGTACAGAAATCTTAATAACTACAGTTCATGGTCTAATCGGTTTTTCAGGGAAGTCAAAAGTTCATTTTTATTCTGTGAAAAAAAAAAGTAAAAATGGTTCTGGAAATAATTTGTTGTATAAGGAAAACAAGGTGATGATAGACGGTAAAAAATCCGTTGAAGTATCAAGGTAAAAGGATTTTGAAAATAGAAAAATTTGTTTCTTGACAAGATCCACGGAAAATATCAGAAGGTGCCTTAACTTAAAAAGGTAATCCCCTTAAAACATTTCTAGTCTTATTTACCTTTAGACTTCCATGTCCCAGACAACTTATGTCTCCTATTTAGTCTTGAAAGGTCCGTTCGACATCGTCCAAAATGGACCAGTAATTTCTTTGTTCGTCAGAACACAATAGGACTACCTTCTAATACACAAAGGACAACTGATAAAGACCTACGAAAAACATCTCACAACGAAAGTCAACTATATTGACCCTAGTCATGAACAACATTAATTAACAAACCAAAAGATCTTCTTCAAATATCATCTCCTGAGGGAAGGTTAGGGTGGTCTATGTGTCGTAGTGAATTAAACCTACTTGTCGAAACAACTAATACCACCTAGTAATGTGACCAGAGTATTTGAAAACGTAAGGTGTAATAACATGTCATAAGTAAACGGTAGTGGGTAGTGTCAAATAAAATTTTTGTTTTACAAAAGTAACGACGTTGTATCTCTTAGTGTACGTCTTTATGTCAGTTCTTAAAAGAAAGTGAATTGACTACACCTTAGGTTTACAGTTTCGTTAATTGTATCGGTTCGACTGGGTTTACTAAAAGTCTCGAAGTGAACCTATAAAACTCATACGACCGATAGAGGGTCCAACTTATTGTAAATAACAGGAGTTAATTACAGAGTTAAACTAGTGATAGATAAGGTTTACCAGACGGTTTGACACCTCGTAATAGGTCACTTTTTTAGAGGTCGTACTTTGAAATGTTTGACGAAAACTGTGTAAGTCAGTCAGTGTCGTGGAATAGGTATATGACGTGTTTAGAAAGAGAAAAAAAAGTCAACATAATAGAAAGAACTTCATTATTTCGTATTATACTGTTTTTTGTAAAAAAGGTAGAAATGATAAGTTACTGATGTGTTTTGAAGTGGTTAAAACTATTCTAAAAAATTATGTGTGACTATACAAACTAACACTATATGACGGTGTAATGTTAGATCGTTTTAACAAAGTTTACTTCAATTTCTATTGATTCACGATAGACTCGGTAGAATACCTGTTTTTTTTTTTTTTTTCTGATAAATCGGTTGGGTTATATTAAGACGACAACATGGATCGAAATAATCTGGAATATAGACAACGTTTGAATAGTCTTTCTTTTTATTGGACAATACTACTATGACCGAAGGGACCACCGAGTCTGTCATTTCACAGACGGATGTTACACCCTCTGGGTCCAAGTTAAGGACCCATCCCTTCTAGGAGACCTCTTCCTTTACCGTTGGGTGAGGTCGTGAGAACGGACCTCTTAGAGTACCTGTCTCCTCGAACCATCCGATATCAGGTGCCCCAACGTTTCTCAACCTGTGCAGACTCGATGAAGTAAAAGAAAGAGAGAAAGAAAGAAAGAAAGAAAGAAAGAAAGAAAGAAAGGAAGAAAGAAAGAAAGAAAGAAAGAAAGAAAGAAAGAAAGAAAGAAAGAAAGAAAGGAAGAAAGAAAGAAACAAAGAAAGATACTACTATGACACTCACGTACGATTCAACGAAGTTAGTACAGACTAAGAAATACTGGAGTACCTGACCTTGAGTGGTCCGAGGTGACAGGTGTCCTAAGAGGTCTGTTCTTATGACCTCACCCAAAGGTACGGGAGGAGGTCCCCTAAAAGGACTGGATCCCTCGTTTGGACGTAGAGAATGTACATCATGGTGATCGTGGTGGACTCTTCGGGATACTACTATGATTTAGTTACGTTTACTACGTTCTTGAAGATCCATTTGAGATATTCTTATTAATACAAAACCTTACAGATAGATTTTGTTGGAGAAGTGTATCTAACTTTAAAACCTCAACACACCATTCCATTCATAAAATTTTTAACTCAGAATCAGTATGTACTCGTTACATAGGTACATGGATACAGTACAACGTATCCTATTGTACATAGTACCCCTAGTCCTTCCTGTGAGGCAGTTTCAAATGGGTAAAAATCGTTCGGTCAGTTTTCGTTTACAAAGTCTCGGGACCAGTTCTTGAATCTAAACCTGGTCTCTTTACTACCATTTATCCGTAGTCACGTCAAGTCAGCGAGTCAGTACAGGCTGAGAAACACTGGGGTACTTAGTGTCGTGCAGTCCGGAGGGACAGGTAGTGGTTGAGGGCCTCAAGTGAGTTTGAGTGCAGCAAGTGTAACCACTACGGTAGGTCGGTAGAGTAGGAGACAGCAGGGGAAGAGGAGGACAGGGGTTAGGGAGAGTCGTAGTCTCAGAAAAGGTTACTCAGTTGAGAAGCGTATTCCACCGGTTTCATGACTTCAAAGTCGAAATCGGAGTAAGGAAGGTTTCTTGTGGGTCCTGACTTGAGGAAATCTTACCTGACCAACCTAGAGGAACGTCAGGTTCCCTGAGAGTTCTCAGAAGAGGTTGTGGTGTCAAGTTTTCGTAGTTAAGAAACCACGAGTCGAAAGAAGTGTCAGGTTGAGAGTGTAGGTATGTACTGGTGACTTTTTTGGTATCGGAACTGATCTACCTGGAAACAACCGTTTCATTACAGAGACGAAACTATCTCCACCAGTATTGAAAGGAAGGTTCCTCATTCGTAGAAAATTAAAGTACCGGTGTTAGTGGTAGACGTCACTAAAACCTCGGGGGGTTTTATTTCAGACTGTGACAAAGATGACAAAGGGGTAGATAAAGGGTACTTCACTACCCTGGTCTACGGTACTAGAAGCAAAAGACTTACAACTCGAAATTCGGTTGAAAAAATGAAAGGAGAAAATGAAATTAGTTCTCTGAAAAATCAAGGAGAAGTGAAAGACGGTATTTACACCACAGTAGACGTATACACTTCAATAACTATAAAGAGGACCGCTAGAACTAAGGTTGAACACGAAGAAAGTCGGGTCACAAAGAGTACTACATGAGACGTATATTCATTTATCCGTACTGAACAACATATTTCTACCAAACCTCGAGTTTCTTCTTCTTTCCGAGAATAACAACGACATTTTCTGTTCCATTCAACATACTTCTGTCGTTCCTTAAAATGACAGATCCTCAAATAACTTATCCATCTAGTGAGGGTTTATTTTATTCTATGACTTTGTAATTAATTGTTTTTAACCAAAGAGGAACGTCTCTTTGATTCCCTAAGAACTACATATACAAACAACAGTAGGACTCTATAAGAGATATTCTTTCATGTACAAAGTCTTTAACGACAACCATAAATACAAATCGTTAGATGTCTTACAATTACACTCTCTGTCTAGTATCAACGAGTGAAGAATCATGAGTAACGTTTCGACTCCTTAGATTAAATTTGTAAATTTATTTCCATAATTTATTCCCTTTGTAAAGTCATACGTTCCTTTCAAATTAGGTACATCAGTTATTTTCTTCCATACTCCTTTCCTTAATGTAATGTAAACCAATTTCCCCGTTTTCTGTCAAAGCAGGATCTCGACCAACGAGGACTTACCTTTTTTCATTGTTTCCCCGTTTCACTGTACCCATCTCTTTCGACATCTTACAAGCACTTTACCTTGTGACTGCTCCTCACGTACCAGTTCTGAGAGATCCTAAGCTAAGTCAAATCAACCTATTTACCTAAAACAACTATTAACAGACTGTGTTATAACCTAAACCAAAGAACAACTTTCTTGTCAAAAGAGTCTTTCGACGAAAACTCTTTTCTAACATACTCAAAGAAACGGAAATTCACTAGACATAAACGAAAGCTTTAGAAAAGTGAAACTAATTCACTTATTCGTAGTAAACGTCTAAGATTTTAACTGGAGACCGATTGACTCTACGAAGTCGGTCCGAGGAGACAGGTACCCCTAAGAGGTCCGTTCTTATGACCTCACCCAACGGTACGGGAGGTGGTCCCCTAGGAGGGTTGGGTCCATGGTTTGAGTTCAGAGGTCGCAACGTCCGTCAAAGAAATGGGAGACTCGGTGTTCCTTTCGGGTCCTTATGACTACACCCGGCGGATAGGGAAGACGTCATCTAGAACAACTGGTTCCTTAGTTTGGTCGCAGAGGACGTAACGTCCCTCTAAGAAATGGTCAACTCGATGGTCCCTTCGGGTATACTGTTCCCTTTGTAACAGTTTACTTACTATTCGGACGAGTCCAATATGACATACTCATTTACGATAATTGTGTCTATAAGATTTTTAATGTACTTTAAGGATTTTTAGACCATACAGGACTACTCTACAATGGTCAGTACTAAGACCTACAACATCAGTTCATAGAAATACCTAACGTGACGTTAGTCCATAAATTCAAAAATTTAGAGAAACAGTAAATTTCTGTTAATGACATGAGACTACGAACAACAGTTTCACGAAGTACAAGTTCCTCCTTCCTTTAAGCTGTTCATGTACAAAACTTATTTAAAATTTAATATTATGTTTTGATCCGTTCTTTGATTTCTTAGGATTACCTTTTGGACCATCGAAATATTCTACGATTTCTTTCCTAATCAGAAGAGTCCACCGTGATCATCATTTTCTGGACGGACGGTTACGTCCTCTATATTCTATACACCCAATTTAGGGTCTCTGTCCTTCTAGGGGACCTCATCCCATACCATTGGGTGAGGTCGTAAGTAAGGACCTCTTAGGGTACCTATCTCCACAGACCACCTGACGTCAGGTATCCCAGCGTTTCTCAACCTGTGTTGACTTCTCTGAATCGTTACTTTCCTAATCAATAACCCATTTGACCACTTATACCGATATTCCAAATACCGAAAAACAGACTTCATAATGAGTACAACTAGATTCACAACTTCTATATCCCTTCGGGAAGGGGAGTTCGATAATACTGAATGTTGTTAACCCATTTAATGGTGAAGATACCCATCTTAACTTTACAATAAGAAAAGAGAGACAGACCAGGGAGGTCTTTGACCTACTAACCCAAGACTCGTCGGAAAAGTTTACTTACCCTTCCTGATGACACCCGTACACGTCCTTAGGACGATAAACCTCCTTGAGATCACCTCTCTTTACGTAGTTCCTTCTTAGACTACCGTCCTGTACCTAAAAGACTGGTACTCTCCAGAAAACCCCTTAAGTCAGACTCTGTTGACTCCTCAAGGTGGTGTCGGTCACACGTTCTCGAGCACACCGGTTATCTGTATCTGGTCTGAATAAACTCTTTGTTTAATCACAACTAAATCAACACAAACTACCTCTACTTCTATTAATCTTCTTTTTATAATACAAAGTTATATGTAATTTAGGGTCAAGACGACTTCAAGAACATCATCGGTGTGAAAACGGGATTATAAGTCTTCTTTTTCTTTTAATGGATCATCGAAATAGTGTCTCATAACTTTGTCTCGTCCCAGGATACCAGGAAGGGGGAGTGGTAGTGGGTACAGGAGGTGTACGAAAACAGACATCTTTTTGAAGTCGGTTTTTTCCTCAAATTTGTCTCTTCACTATTTAACGTCTTCCCTTTGTCAAGTTCCTCTGATTTACCATTATGTAACCGGTTATCAGTATCAGTCCCTGGAAATCAAGGAGAAGTTCCCAATATCTATTATAAGACTCGGTATAGGAAACTCGACAGAATTTCTATGACTTCAGGAGTGAACCACCTTCTCCAATTGATGTACTACTAGCTGACATTGATACTGTTTTCGACGGTGTTAAAATTCTTGACCGGAGTTCCTTTACCTTGTTTGATTGGGACCTTGACTTTTAATTGGCATCAATTTTGTTCGGTTTACTGCGACCAGTCTGGTGGTATACTGGTTAAAGTTCTACTGAAACTTTAGTCTCGACTAACACGACAAAGATGTATACCGAGAGTGGAAAACGGATTTTTCGAGAAAGGGTGACTCAAAAGTCGCTCCTCTAACCGGAAACCTGTCCTCAGACGACAGGGGGGTCAACGACCGTAGACTTTATGTCATTTAAGAAGAAAGGTAGTTGACACGGTGAAAGAACTGAAAACTCACCACTCGTTCTACCTGAACTGAAATTCATTACCATATTTATTGATACATACTGTAACAAAAAATTATCAGATAACGATTTTTGTGTACATGTTACGAACACACTGTTTACGTATATTATCTATTTTAAATATCAAAGTTTTTACAAATCGATACTTGTATAGAGACTCAAAGAAGTGTTATAGAATAGTCAAAGGAGGATTACACTTATTGATCCATTCATATTTCCTCCGGATCGTGGTTCCTTGTACCTGATGTGGTTTCTTTTTTCCGACTGAGTGAGACCGTAACTTCCTACCTATAAAACTAGTAATTACAAAAGTTAACTTTCAGTACGTTAATTTTTTCCTGTTGTACCCTTTTATACATGTATAACTTCATACTCCTTTAATAAACCCCAATAAGTACCGAATTAAATTGGAAATGACTGGTTTCACCGGACAAAACACTGGAAAGTCTGTCCGTAACATGTAGACGAAACCAGCGACTCCTCTCTTTAAGTAAACTCCATTTTTATCTCTTTGATACCAAGTCTGTATGTTCCATTATGATCCACCAGTAAAACCTACACTAAAACCTGCACAAGGACATAACGACTCAAAAGACTAGACATAACCTGATCCCCAACGGTGATCGGTAAGAGTTTCGTCACAGACGACCGTCGACCATCGACGATGGGGTACCCAACTTCCAAAGAAGAACATTGTTAATACGAAAATTTATTATTGTCAGACATCGTCTACATTTGTCCTTTTTTTCTTTTGCACACCACCGGTTATTGAGGATGATACACATACGATTATGGTGTAATTTTCAATTTTAGATGAATCCATATGTCTGTTCCGAAACAGAAGGGTTCCACGACCGAAGTCTGATCCGAAATTTAAATAAGAGGACTTAAGAAGACCCTTACTCTAGACAAAATGGATAATTTCAATCAAACTTACCCCATACAACGTGATTTTATGACCTGTTTCCCTATCTACGAATCGATATGGTATGAGTCTAAGTCCTGGATCTTGAACCCTTATAAAGATTGAGTCACATGTAAGGGGCTTGACTCCGTTCTAATACGGGGTAAAATCGTCCTTTATGGGTCTCACCGACATAAGGGTCAAGGGACTTTCTAAATTCCTTTAAACTTTCTGTTCTCTCTTGACTTTGGTTCAGGAGGATGTGGACTCAAAAGACAAAGAAAATAATCATTGAAGATATGGTTATACAATAAAGGAAAGAACGGGTTGTGTACAAGAGGAGTTGTGACTCTTCGTCGTTTCTTTTCCCCCATAACTTTGATTCGTCCTGGATACTCTGGTAGAACCCGTACTTTTAGATAGACAGGGTTTCAGATAGATAGAAAGAACAGTATGCTTAATGTAAAAAAAAAAGTCGAGGAACTGCGAGAGAGTCAAGGTTTTTCGTCTAAGTTTGTCAACGATTAATCCCTTTTCTCTCTTACGTCTTTGTCTCCAGTTTAATTCTTTGTTATCATGTCTGAATCCCTTCTCAGAACTAAGGAGGAGTTCCTTATATGTATCGTTTTAGAAACTTAAAAAGACTTCCTTTATTCCGGGTTGGATCCAGCAGTACCAACAACAGCAGTAAGTCAGGGATTCAACACAGGATTGAGAAAAGCTGGAGTACTTGTTGTCGTGCGGTCCGAAGGGACAAGAAGTAATAGAGGACCTCAAACGAGTTTAAATACAAGTAACTCAGTCACTACAGTAGGTTGGTAGAGCAGTAGACGGTGAGAGAAGAGGGAAACGAAAGACAGAAAGGATCGTAGTCTCAAAAAGGGTTACTCAGTCACCGGTTTCATGACCTCAAAGTCGAAATCGTAGTCAGGAATGTTACTCAGAAGTCCCAACTAAGGGAAATTCAAGTGTCCGAACTTTAGGAACGGCAAAGTCACTGAGAGTTCTCAGAAGAGGTCGTGGTATTAAACTTTCGTAGTCAAGAAGTCGTGAGTTGGAAGAAATACCAGGTTGAGAGTGTAGACATGTACTGATGACTTTTTTGATAGAAACCGATATACCTGGAAACAGTCGTTTCCAGAGACGAAAATTTATATGACAGATCCTAACAGTATCAAAAAGAAGGTTCCTCGTTCACAGAGAATTAAAGTACCGACTTCGGTGGTAGATGTCACTAAAACCTCGGGAGTTTTTATTTTAGACGGTGACCTTAAAGAACCAAATGTATGACGACTTCGGATCTAACTTCTAAAACTTGTAACGGAACGATCGTACACTTTACTCGAGTTAACAAACTATAAAACTCATAAGAAACCGTAACAGAAAGAAGAGGTAGATCTACCTCTTACATTGAAGTCCAACTCGTGTTTTAAGGATCTTGTAGTGGGAACGACTTTAACACATAGAGTCTAACCCTAAACTTGGGTATGAGACTCTGAGCTTGGGTCGGTTTTGGGTACCATGGACTAAAGTACTGGATTACTTCGAGTCTAAGTAGTGTCTTTCTTAAGTCACTTTCTGTTTCACTATCCATTCTTCACCTAAATAAGTCTAAGACTTTCCTCGTGTGAGGTGTCTCACATCTATTAGTGTCTCCCGTTCATATCGACGTTTTACACGTTACCAATTAAAATGTCCGACCGATTGAAGTATACGATTACTCACCCTCCCAATAAGGTAGATGACCCCCCTTCCTCACCTCTAAAGGTCCTTAACCTGTTACCGGGTGAGGAACCAGAAAACTGTCACGGAACCTTGACAGTACCGGGGAGACTCACAGTAAATTGAACGACTAACTCCTAGTTCCAGATCAGAAGAGACAGTGGAACCAGGGTAAACTAAGATTGACCAAATACAACACAGGAACCCACTGCAGTAAGAAAGTTTTCAACACAGGACGGTGAAGGAGAGGATAATGTCATGGAATGGTGGTTGGTTAGGCTTCTCTCAGTGTCTGGTGAGAGGGTTAAAAACGACTATTTTTTAAAGGGGGTTTTGACACTCTATCAAACCCCCAGAATTCGTACTTGGAGGACAAGGACAACGAACCGGTACGTATTTAGAAAGAGAAGAGGTATGAGACTGTAGAGGCAAAGAAACCGGAGACACACGTAGTCCGTACCTAAACACAAAACATTGTTACGACCATTTACTGAAGAAAAGTCATCGAGAACTAGAAAACTAGATGTCTGGAACCGTGTCTCAAGGATTTTGGAACCTTAAAGGATTCACAACTTTCGTTAGTTCTATAGAAAAAGATCAATAACTTTAAAATCTTTCGGGATATATTGGATTTTTACCCGTGACTAACAGTCACTTGTGTTAATACACTAACTGTCCAACCTTGAAAGCCATAAAGGGAACTGTAGGTCCCTCTCTTATCTCTGATTTCAATTTAACTTGGATATCAGTTACTAAACTAGTTAAACGGAGACATTACTTTGGAGGTATCTTTGGGTTTTCCTACCAAATATCTGTCGAAAACTATACCACTTGTGTAACTCTATGTCCTCACATCGTATGAATCTACCTCTTCCGTTACCGTGGGGTGAGGTCATGAGAACGACCTTTTAGGGTACCCGCCTTCTCGGACCATCCGACGTCAGGTACCCAAGTGCTTCTCAGCCTGTCCTGACTCACTGAAGTGAAAGTGAAAAGTGAAAGTACGTAACCTCTTCCTCTACCGTTGGGTGAGGTCACAAGAACGGACCTCTTAGGGTCCCTGTCCCCTCGGACCACCCGACGGTAGATACCCCAGTGTGTCTCAGTCTGTGCTGACTTCGCTGAATCGTCGTCGTCGTCGTCGTATGAATCCCACCATACCTTCTTAGTTGTGGAATGGTGTACAGAATGGACTAGGTAGACCGACAATGATAGGAAAATATTATCCTCTAGATTATTCATGGACAAAGAGAGTCAAAATACTCGATGAGATCTTTACATTAGTTTAGATTCTTCTTCCAGTTTCGAAACCCAAAAGATCATCAGTACATACCTAAACTCTCAACCTGATATTTCTTTCGACTCGCAGCTTCTTAACTACGAAAACTTAACACCACGACCTCTTCTGAGAACTCTCAGGGAACCTGACGTTCCTCTAGGTTGGTCAGGTAGAATTTCCTTTAGTCAGGACTTACAAGTAACCTTCCTGACTACAACTTCGACTTCGAGGTTATAAAACCGATGGACTACGCCTCTTGACCGAGTAAACTTTTCTCGGACTACGACCCGTTCTAACTTCCACCTTCCTCTTCCCGACTGTCTCCTGAGTTACCTGTATTCAAACTCATTCCAGGTCCTCAACCACTACCTGTCCCTCCGGACCGCATGACGTCAGGTACCCCAATGTTTCTCAGTCTGTACTGACTCTCTGACTTGACTTAACTTGACTTCTTCTTCCAGTATCCTTGAAGGTCAGATAACACTGACTATTCAAACTAACGGGGGTGGTGTTTTGAACATCCAAAACTTTGACTCACCCTAAGATGACCTTAGTGCCCGTACCTCCGGAAAGACGAGGGGGTAAAAGGACTTCCGTTCTAAGGTCGTTAATACTGAAAGGGACTCTAGGTTTCGCACCTAAACTTGTCAACGATTAGTCCCCTCCCCGTCGGTTCTTTAGTGACCTATGTTCTAATTTCTCTGGTCTCTTCGAGTAGTTCTAGGAACAAGTCAGTCCGTGAGGAAAGGATGAGAAACGTTACGGTAGACAACGTCGGATGTTGTTGTATCTGGTCTATACAGACGTTGTATCTGGTCTTGGACGGGGTACTGAGCTCCCACGCCGTTTGACACGGAACTAACAGGATCATTCGTACGGTTTCCCTGTAAGAATCCCTTCCCGTACAAGAGACGAGGTGAAGTGACGGATGGGGACACGGGTATGGGTACCTTTGTTTCGTTCTATAAGGACTAGTTGTCGTCTCGGAACCGATTAGTTTGAGGGGTCATATCGATAAGGGATTACTAGAGTACACTGAAAACGGTTATCCTCGGTAAAACAGAAGGACGGTACCTCTCGTCCTTCCGGGGGACTGAGGGACGAACGGTTTAATATACACAGACAGAAAAGTAATGAACGAACGGGAGTAAAGTCCAGAAAGAGTGGGCGACACGACCTGTGTAGTGGGTACCTGATGTCGTACAGTCCAAAGGGACTTGAAGTGACAGAGGGTCTCAAACGAGTTTGAGTACAGGTAAGTCAGTCACTATAGTAAGTTGGTAAAGTACGAGACAGAAAGGGAAGAAGAGTTCAGAATTTGGAAAGGATCGTAGTCGCAAAAAAGATAACTTAGTCGAGAAGCGTAATCTACCGGTGTCATATCCTCGAAGTCCCAGTCGTAGGAAACTTATAAGTCCCAACTAAAGGAAATCCTAACTAACCAAACTAGAGGGACTGCAGGTTCTCTGAGAGTCCTCAGAAACGGTTGTGGTGTCAAGTTTTCGTAGTTAAGAAGTCGTGAGTCGGGAGAAATACCAGGTCGAGAGTATAGGTATGTACTGATGACCTTTTTGGTATCGGAACTGATATGTCTGGAAACAGTCGTTTCATTACAGAGACGAAAAATTATACAACAAATCCAAAAAGTATCGAAAAGAAGTTTCCTAGTTCGTAGAAAATTAAAGTACCTACGTTGTTAGGAGGTGGTTCTTTTATTTCAGACAGTGACAAAGGTAACAAAGGGGTAGATAAACGATACTTCACTACCCTAACCTACGGTACTAGAAACAAACAACTTACATCTCAAAATTCGGTCGAAAGAGTGAGAGGGGAAAGTGAAAGGAGTTCAAGGAGAAACGAAAGACGGTAATCACACCACAGTAGACGTATTGACTCCAATAACTATGAAGAAGACCGTTAGAACTAATGTCGAACTTGAAGTAAGTCGGACCGTAAAGTGTACTACATGAGACGTATGTTCAATTTATTCGTCCCACCGTTATATGTCGGAACTACATGAGGAAGGGGTTAAACCTTGGTCAGGTAAAAAGTACAGGTCACGATTGACAACAAAGAACTGGATGTATGTCCAAAGAGTCCTCCGTCCATGCCACTAGACCATAGTGGTAGAGAACTTTTTAAAAGGTGTGAAACAACACTAGGTGTGTTTCCGAAATCACATCAGTTACTTCGTCTTCATCTATAAGAAGACCTTAAGAGAACAAAAAAAAGATACTAAGTTGCACAAGTGTTAAACTAGACACTAGGAGACGGAAAAGATTTAGATCAAACATGTGGACTTTTAAGAGTCAAGTACATGAAAACCTCGAATCGAACTTCCTAAAAATGATAATGGAACGATCATACACTTTACTCACGTTAAAACGTCATCAAACTTGTAAGAAACCGTAACGGAAAGTAACCATAACCTTACTTTTTACTGGAAAAGGTCGGAACACCGGTGACGACTTAAAAGGTTTAAACGACCGTATAACTTACGTCGGGAAAGTGTCGTAGTAGAAAATCTTAAACTTTATCGAGTCGACCTTAAGGTAATGGAGGTGACCAAAACAAGTATCACTACGAAGGATTCCAGGTCAACTAAAGTGTGAGGTCCTACAGACCGAGATCCACTCACTAGTGTGGAAGTACTAATAGGCCCAGTAATTCGATAAAAAACACATCAAGAAGACACATAAGAACGGTGGAGAAGACTTATAGAAGACGAAGAGGATCTAGGAATGACGAAGACGGGAAATAAAACGGACAGAAACGTACTTTACCAGGAAACTTTAGAGATTAAAAGAACTTCTCAAGTGATCAGAAAGAATAAGATAACGAAAAGAAATAAAGAAACGTAACAAGAGAATCCTTTCGAAAGAGTAGAGAGGAACGGTAGAAACCTTGAGACGGAAGTCTACCTATACAGAAATCTTTCGACTTTTGTACTTTGTACTCTTCTTTAATTCCCTCACATTTAGTACGAGTGTGGAATTAGAAGGGTTTCTGAGGTGAAAACTGGGTGATAATATTTTAGCAGTAGTTTCAGAGACTCAACTCTGTGTGTCTAAGACTTCTGTCTTCGGGTTACACAGAGGGAAACGGAACGGATAAGTGGGTTTCGAGACAGAAACTCTAAAGAAGTGGTCACAAGACTCTCCGACTCGAAAGTCATTGTCAGACTTGTGAATTGGACCCCTTAGACTACAATAGAAGTCTATATACCACAGCCTTTACCCGACTCAATATTCTACGGGTCGACCGGTTTTGACAACAAATAATCTACATACTTTTTTGGGGATGGAGTGTGTGACCTAGACCCACGAGTCTTAGGAACATAGTGTTACCTTATTTACGTTTCTCTTATCTTTCTTCCTGTACTATTTCTTTTACTATACTAGTGTCTTTTTTTCAATTTTGAATCAAAAACTTTTTAAATATTTTAACTATTAGACTGTTATAGTCTTTCTCTTGTCTCTCTCTTGTGGTTAAAGATTCTAGACAAAAAAATTTTTTTGTCCCTATATACATCAATACTTGGGGTATTTGTAATTGTACTAAATTGTTTTTCTTCCATAATACGTGTTTACTCACTATTAAACCTTTAGACTTTTTGACCTATTTAAAACAATTTAGTTTTAAATGGTTTGAACTGTGTTTCTCTTTGTCTGTTAAACTTTTCCCGATAAAAATAAAAATTTTTGACAATTTAAATTTTGAGGGATGAGTTTTTATTCTTTTATTTTTTAAGGTTGTATTTGGAAGTGACGAATTAAAATGGTTCATAAATAAAATTTTTATCTATATCGTGTCTTCGAAAGAGACTCTTATTTTTCTATTCTTTCTAAAGAACTAAACAAAATACTCCGTTTTTTTTGAGAGTTATGGTTATGAACTGTTTCTTTAAAGTTCTTGGCTTTTTGTAATATTTATTCTTTAACCTAGGTGTATTATGTAATATTCATTCAATGTATTTGTTTTAAAACAAAATGGAAAACTCTTAAATACACACTGAGTTTTGTAATTTTTATCTTTTCTATATTTTGTAAAACAGTAGAGTTCTTTAAGTCTTATTCGAGAATTACTTAAGTTATCAGTAGGTATTATTTTTACTATTATTTTTTAAATTATTGAAACTTTCTTTCACAAGAATTAGACTTTTTTTAGTAGGTACTATATGAGTCTCGTTAATGGTATGGATTATAACAACAAAAAGTCAATGAGACAACACAGACTGAGAAACGCTGACGTACCTGACTTCGTGAGGTCCGAAGGGACAGGAACTGCTAAAGGTCCTCAAACGAGTTTGAGTACAGGTAACTTAGTCACTACTGTAAGTTGTTAGAGTAGGAGACAGTAGAAGAAGAGGAGAACGGGAGTTAGAAAGGGTTGTAGTCCCAGAAAAGGTTTCTCAACCGAGAAACGTAGTCCACCGGTGTCATAACTTGAAGTCGAAGTCGTAGTCAGGAAGGTTACTTAAAATCCCAACTATGGATTATAATTAACAACCTTATAAGATTAGGTCATTTTCGTTTTTCTAACCTTACAGTAGACAGTTAAGAGATGTGATTAAGTCTCAGTTACGGTAACCTGTTCTTTTACGTTATTTTCCGTCGTTCTCCTGACTTTTTTAACTCTTAAAAGTATAAATCTCTATAATACTTTCATACTTATCTTTTAGGTTTTCCTAAATGTCTATTTTATAATATAAATTTTTCAATTATATTGTACGTATGACCTTCGTTCCTGTTTTATAAAATTGTATAAAGATATATAATCGTTTTTAGTTTGATTGTGTAAGTGTACGTGTTTTTGAGATTATATTTCTTTCTCAACTTCTCGAGAACATAACACTCTGAATTCTAAATATAAACTTTTAGAAAGTAGATGTCCAGTATTAATTTCAGTATTCATTTAATTGTAAAAGGTTTCATTCCTTTGAATCCCTTTTGTTGTGTTCCGGTTTTTGGTGGAAATTCTCTACTACTGAACTACCTTCCTCCTCTTGATTCTCCTCACTTCTTTTGTCTCTTTTCGATATTTTTTCTATAGTTTTTCGACAATGTAGTCTTTCGTTTTATTATAGTCTTAAAGATTCGTTCATTTTTAAGATCGAGTCAAAAATCTTCTTCTTTACTCTAACAAGACGAGTATATTGAATTTATAGGTCTCCGTCCAGTCAGAGGTCTGGAAGAGAAACCGAGACAGATAGAACAAGATAAAGACTTGAAGTAATGACCAGGTCGAAATTAATGTATTGTTTTAAGTTGTCGTTGAAACTCGAATCTTACTTAATATAGTAGGTCTACTTCTCAGAAAAAAGTTGGTGGCTTATATTTGATATCTGAAGTCAATCCAATCTCGTGGTTAATAATCTTGATTCACTACTCTTCCCTCCACTTTACGACATATAATAGAATCCGGAATCGGGAATAGACCACAGACAAATGATAGGTCCCTGTAAACCTTTCCAAACTTCTAGATAAACCAATAATATTAAACCCCTCTTTAGTGACCGTAGATGTCCGGTCAAGTCAAGTCTCAGCACAGGCTGAGACACTGGGGTACCTGACGTCGTACGGTCCGGAGGGACAGGTAGTGGTTGAGGGTCTCAGGTGAGTTTGGGTACAGGTAGTTCAGTCACTACGGTAGGTTGGTAGAGTAGGAGACAGTAGGGGTAGAGGAGGACGGAAGTTAGAAAGGGTCGTAGTCCCAGAAAAGGTTACTCAGTCAAGTGGAGTCCACCGGTTTCATAACCTCAAAGTCGAAGTGGTAGTCAGGAAGGTTACGACGTTTTGAGAATGTTCACGTAACTTGTTTAAAGGTATTGTTTCTTAATAAGGCGGGTTTCACAATCATCAGGTCCCGAACTTTTTAGAAATCTGTCCTACAAGAATTTTAATTTACACGTAAGTTTATTGGATTTTCCGATTACTTTTGTGTCGTAATATCAAGGGTAAGGTCCTAAAAAAAAGTTATTCAAATCTGAACTCGAACTTTTAAAGAAGAAGCTTGTTCGAGTGTTCATGATGACGATGACGACAAAGTATTAGGTGTGGGGATTCTTTGTGTCTGATTAGTCCCAGGACCGGAATCGACTCCCACGTCACTTCGTATCTTGTCGTACGGATGGGACATTCTACTCCACCACAAATTACGTTCGACCTCTTTATTGGTCTACATGATTACCTAGTCTCCTTTTTTTTATATAGTAAACTTTTCAGTAAAGGATGGGACGGGTTTAGAACTATAGACATAACAGTATCGTACTACCCCACCGTCTTGACAAAGGTCATTGGGACCGACGAGGTTTTGAAGGTGAACGAGATTGGAGGGAAGGATTTAGGATGTTTTTTTTGCATGAGTCTTAGAGAAGAGAGGAAAGGACAACATAAATAATTCATTCGCATCTAAAAATTTCACTTCATAGATCTTTAAACATTTTATTCGTTTTCCTACTTGTTTGTATTGATCTTCAATTTTTATTCTGAGTTATAGTTTCCATAGTGTCTATAGTTTCTATCGTGTTCTATAGTTTCAGGGACTCTCGTTATTTTGGAGAACTGAGAAAGGAATTTATAAATTGTTGGTAGACGTGTCAATGGGGGAGTGGATAAAGTTGAGTGTAACTCTTTATACTAGGAAAAGACTGTTTATTTAGAAATGCATCAAATGTACGTTTGATGTGAATGACATACCCGTGTTGACTAAAAGAGGTCTCCTCAAGTCTCGTCTTTGTTCTTTTCGTACGATAAGAACCGATACACCTTTATAAAATCATTCTCCTTTTATATCTTATAGTTGATTTCTCTCCCCCCTCTTTCTTTCCACTAAACCCCCTTTCCCTAAACTCTGTTAATATAGTTGAGTCTAATACAATGATTTATTTATGTATCCGTTCAATTTCTAGAAGCGATCTTGGGTGGATCTTATACGGGGAGAGATTTCCTTGAATATTCATCTTCCTTTTCTTTTTGTTTTTCTTGACATCACAACACCTAAGTCTTATGACACCTGGACTCGTACTGAAGTCAGTTTCCTCCCGATAAAGGTGACATGGTAATTCCTTCCGAAGGACCTCTTTCTTCGAAGAAACGACTGGGAGTATCAATCTTTTAGTCGGTTCGTCTCTGTCTCTTTAATACAATTTTTACGAGTCGTAGAGACTTTTATATTAATGAACCGTATTAATATCAATCGAGTGAAACTGTTTACCATAATGTCGTCTTTCCTGTAGATAAAACCCACAATCAAGACTTTCCAGAACATCCAGAAGTATCTTGGCAAGTCGAAGTCGAAGAAATCACAATGACCAACCCCGTATCTGAACCTAATGACACAATAACTTACCAAACGGAACCTTTGCTTGTCTCTAGTAAGATAGTAAAAACTCTAACGTAGGTTCATGACGTAAAGTTTGAGAAAAGAACTGGTACTACCGATGAGGTAAAGAAGACTCCCTAAGGACGGGTGTCATCCTCTATATTACCAGTAGACTCAATTTAAGTGGGTAATCAGGTAAAATCAAGTGTCTAAGGATCTTACAGTTGCAAGTGAGAACGATTGAGAACAAACTGGTGAAGGTTAAACGGAACTAAGTACCTGGACTGTAAGGTCCAAGGATACGTTATAACGAGAAATGTCGTAGCCTGGAACGAAGATAGTGGTCAGTGTAGGTGTCGACCCATAACAAAAACGAAACCGAGGTAGGGAAGTAACAAAGATCTCAATAAAGAGGTGACTAGAGGTCATCGTACAACCCGTAGATGACTGGACCCCTCAAGGAGAAAGTCATAGGATGGTAAAACGAAAAAGTATGACAAGTGCCCCAAGAGTTCCGTTCTTAGGACTTCACCGAACGGTAAGGGAAGAGGTCACCTGGTGTAAAACAGTCTGGAGAGGTGGTACTGGCTGGGAAGAACCCAACGGGGCGCCCGTACCGAATCAAAGTAACTCAATCTGTTACGACACCAGGATCACACTAATCTAACTGATCAAAAGACACTCATACCAAAGTCACACAGACGGGAGACTACAGGAGAACGTTGTGGATGGTAGAATGAACCCAAAGAGAATGGAACCCGAACCCCATAGTTAACACACTTAGTGTTATTTGACACCTTTTAAGACTTTCTCTACCCTTATGGTCTGGTGGACTGGACGGAGAACTCTTTAGACATACGCCCAGTTCTTCGTTGTCAATCTTGACCTGTACCTTGTTGTCTGACCAAGGTTTATCCTTTTCCTCATGCAGTTCCGACATACAACAGTGGGACGAATAAATTGAATATACATCTCATGTAGTACTCTTTGCGACCCGACCTTCTTTGTGTTCGACCTTAGCTAACGTCCCTCTTTATAGTTATTAGAGTCTATACGTACACTGTGGTGGGAATACAGTCTTTCACTTCTCCTTGATTTCTCGGAGAACTACTTTCACTTTCACCTCTCACTTTTTCAACCGAATTTCGAGTTGTAAGTCTTTTACTTCTAGTACCGTAGGTCAGGGTAGTGAAGTACCCTTTATCTACCCCCTTGTCACCTTTGTCACAGTCTGAAATAAAAAACCCCGAGGTTTTAGTGACGTCTACCACTAACGTCGGTACCTTAATTTTCTGCGAATGAGGAACCTTCCTTTCAATACTCGTTGGATCTGTCGTATAAGTTTTCGTCTCTGTAATGAAACGGTTGTTTCAAGGCAGATCAGTTCCGATACCAAAAAGGACACCAGTACATACCTACACTCTCAACCTGACACTTCTTCCGACTCACGGCTTCTTAATTACGAAAACTTGACACCACAACCTCTTCTGAGAACTCTCAGGGAACCTGACGTTCCTCTAGGTTGGTCAGGTAAGACTTCCTCTAGTTCGGACCCTAAAGAAACCTTCCTTATTACGATTTCGACTTTGAGGTCATGAAACCGGTGGAGTACGCTTCTCAACTGAGTAACCTTTTCTGACACTACGACCCTCCCTAACCCCCGACCTCCTCTTCCCCTGCTGGCTCCTACTCTACCGACCTACCGTAGTGACTGTGCTGCCTGCACTAAAACTCACTTGAGACCCTCAACCACTACCTGTCCCTCCGGACCGCACGACGCTAAGTACCCCAGCGTTTCTCAGTCTGTGCTGACTCACTGACTTGACTTGACTAATGTCGTCTTTGTCTTTTTTTTAAAAGTTTATTCTTCGTTTTCTCCACAGTGGTATTTTCAACACATGTAGTAAAGTAAATAATGTTCCATGTAAGAAAGGGTGTAGAGTGTAGGTTCTTTAGACTCGTCTAGGATTATAATTATAACAGAATATTATATACTTGTTGAAATTAAGACAAAGACTAGAATGTTAGATGTCCTTGAGACTAAACTAGTCTACTAATAAACTACTTTATACTACTTTAACTGATGACCCTACTGGTGAACTCAAAGACCCAAGAACCCATGAATAAGGTTTACCTTTTCCTCTACTACTCCCCGAGTGTTCTATCAGACTATACTGGACAATTCTCGTGTTCGTTTTTTAGTGAGACGCATTCTCTATAAAGTGTGGTACAAGTATCGGTCGTGATAAGTGTTCTCGGTTTTCCACCTTAGTTTGGTAGACAGGCATCCTTTTAATTAAATATTAGATTTTACATAATGTGTTAGAATTCTTCCTTTCTTTAAGATTATACACGGTGGTGTACTTACTTAATACTCCTGTATTTCGATTAACTTTATTCGGTAAGGGTTTTTTTATGTGACTACTAAGGTGAAAATTCTCCAAGTTATAAGTATGTCTCTAATTATATCTCTCTTTGATCTTGTCACCATCGATCCCGTACTCTTCACATCAAATTGACCGTATCTCAAATTCAAAAAGTTCTACCTTTCTCAAGATCTAAAAGAACGTGTTTCGTAATTCCATGAATTATGATGATTTGACATGTAAATCTTTACTGATTACACCATTTAAAATACAGTACGTATAAAATGGTGTAATTTTTTTATGTAAATGTATTTCTACCCTCAACCTTTCTTTACCCTTTTCCCAGACCACCTTTATAACTTCGATTTCACTATCTATTTACCTCCTTTTCTCACTCTCTTACCTGTCTTTTTATTTTGACTTACTTTTTGAGTGGTCGCGGAGGTTTTGGTATTACGTTCTGTCTAGTTTTCCTACTCCCTCCCGTGATAATAACGGTGTTTATAGTCCGGTCACCTCCACCCCACAGGACCGTTAACTCTCTCCTGTGTCCCTATAGAAGTTTGGGTAGGAGACAAAGAGAACCGGAAGAACGGGTGAACTCAGAGTCATTGAGGTGATGGGCGAAGACTGTGTACCCGTAGAGACCAAGGGAGAGAGTATAAGGACCTTCCGCATATGAGTGTCGGTGTAAAATACAGAGAGAGAGTAGGGTAGAGTGGATCAGATGTAAGAAGAAAGAATGGATAAGATATGGAATCTAATCGATTAAAGTAAGGAGAATGTGACAACAGGGTCTTTATTTAGAGTTGAACTGAGAGGTAGAGACGGAGTTACAGAGAGAGATAAAAGAGAGGGTGAGAGAAGGAGGGAGAGAGTAAGTAATTTGGAGAGTGAAATAAGTCCGGAAGGGAGACATGAACTTGGTGGAGAAGGGTAGGGGTCGCCCCGGGGTCAAGGAAGAGTGGGGTCATGTCCTACTACAGGAACAGAGGATCTGACGACACGAAGTGAGCCGTTGAGTCCGGTCGTCGGAGGGGTCAACGGTGTAGATCCCAATGAGCGTCTACGGTTCAGGTCAGACGTAACCCGTACTCCAGAGGAACGACTCACGGTCCGACGAGGACGAGCGGGGAGTAGGTGTAGTGGGTGTGTCCAAAACCCATCTTAGGACTCTGCACCGTGTGTTCGTAATCCGCCGGTCCGGGTCCTCACCCAGGTGACCTGTCGGTCCGAAGTCCGAAGTGACCCCATTCTCCCTCGTAATTCTTACAGTCTAATACTGAGATTAGGTCTCGTATCTCTGAGCCTTTGAGTGTTCAAATCTATCACTGGAGAAGGTGAAGAAACCTTTGGTTTATTAAATTATTAATTTTGTGAGAGAAAAATCCAATAGAGGGTGAAAACTTAAATTTCTTCTACTACTTTCCACTTTGTCTTTTAAGAACCCCTCTCTTATCGTGATTGGAACGGAGACGTCAAGACGAAACGGACGTAGTTCCTGTGAGTCCTCTATAGCTCCCGTCCAAAGATTCTCCTCGAATCGATATCATAGTGCCTATCGAACCATGACTTACTACTCAAGTGTCTTTGCGACCCGGAACGACGGCGGGAGACCCCGTCCACGTGTTCTTAGTAAGAACTACGAGTACTTTAGGTCAGGAGGTTTTCGAGGGAAGTTCTTCGAAGGATACCGGAAAGGTCCTACGTCGAGTGTTGGACGATACGGGACCTAGTGTTTCCCCAGACCTATCTTTCTTTTGTCTCTGTTTCAATAAAAATTTTCGTGTGCTTTTTCTTTCACTACCCTTTTCCTGTACCCTGAAACCCAAAACTACCTTTTCAGACTCTACACTTTAATGATTTTTCCTTTTTTTTACGGTATAAGTCTCTGAAAAGTCTTTTTTTGCTTGTAAACCCTCTCAATGTGTACAACATTTACCACCTCTGCACGAGAATATTCCTTATCCCACCAGTTCTCCCCTCAGTCTTCATGTCGTAAGGTCGGACTTCCCCTCTTAATGTGGCTCTCTTCCCTAGTCCGTATTTCCTGAACTCCTCTGTCTAACCTCCCTAAGTAAGTGAGTCCTTGTCCCATCCATTTCACTCCTGAACAACGAACCCCAAACTCTTTTTGTTCAATACGTGTTTGTTTGGTCCTCTACAAGTGTTTCCTCCTTAAAGTAGATACCGTGTTCTCAAGTTTCTTGTCCTTTTTAGACCCTATGGTCCACCTCCATACCTCAGTCCCAACCTCTGATGAGATCTCTCCATATATGTACGTCTCTCGTAGGGGTCAAGTCTCCTGACATGAGTGTAAGGTTGACCTTAAGTGACTGTACCAGAACGTGAAGAGCTTATTTAGGTTACTCCATCTGAGATTTATCAAGGAGGTCGAGTCAGTGGAGGAGTAGTGACTTCAACGGGAAGCTGGTCCCGAAGTCCTTCTATCGTCACGGACTCAGTGACAGGGTCGGTACTCAGACGTTTAGCAGGTTGGTCGGACTCGGAACTAAAACTCGGGTTCACGACAACCGTTTACAGCTTTAGACCTACTGTACCTTCCTCCAACCGGGGACCTTACGACACCACCACCTTCCTATCCTTTTCACTCCGTTTTCTCTTAATCCCATCTTACTTTTTCTTGGGTCTCATACTTGTTATATCTCGGACTTTGTCAAGGGACGGGGTTCCGAAGACCGAGATAAGGGTTGGAGGTTTTGTGTTCTCTCGACCTCTATCGAGTCTGGGAATCACCATCCACGTCGTAGAAAAATCGGTCTTCGGGACGTGGACCACGACCTTTGTCGGTCTCAATGAGAATGGTAGGAGTAACAGTGGTGGACCGTGTTATTGACGATCGTTATCTTCACCGTCTTCGTCGTAAAGTTACCCTTCATCTCGAAGACTGAGAGTCTTAACCATAAACTAGAGGTTAAAGTCGTTTGGAAAAAGAGTCATGAAATATCACTGAAGGAGAGAGGGAGTTGACTGTTTAGAGAAGACGTGTGTGTAACAAGTAGTGACTTTTTGACACGAAGGGTTCCGAGACCCAAAAATGAGCCAGAGAGTAAAGGAGAGGTCGAGTACTGAACATCTAAAACAAAATTACAGAGAACAGGTCTACTAGAGGAACTAGAGTCAAAGGAAGTATAAATAATGNGAACGGATCTTGGGTGGATCTTATACGGGGAGAGATTTCCTTGAATATTCATCTTCCTTTTCTTTTTGTTTTTATTGACGTCACGACACCTAAGTCTTATGACACCTGGACTCGTACTGTAGTCAGTTTCCTCCCGATAAAGGTGACATGGTAATTCCTTCCGAAGGACCTCTTTCTTCGAGGAAACGACTGGGAGTACCAATCTTTTAGTCGGTCCGTCTGGGTCTCTTTAATACAATTTTTACGAGTCGTAGAGACTTTTATATTAATGAACCGTACTAATATCAATCGAGTGAAACTGTTTACCATAATGTCGTCTTTCCTGTAGATAAAACCCACAATCAAGATTTTCCAGAACATCCAGAAGTATCTCGGCACGTTGAAGTCGAAGAAGTCGTAATGACCAACCCCGTATCTGAACATAATGTCAGTATAACTTACCAAACGGAACCTCTGTTTGTCTCTAGTAAGACAGTAAAAACTCTAACGTAGGTTCATGACGTGAGTCCTGAGAACTACAGTCCTACAACTAGTACTACCGATGAGGTAAAGAAGACTCCCTAAGGACGGGTGTGATCATCTATATTACTAACAGACTCAATTTAAGTGGGTAAGGTCAGGTAAAATCAAGTGACTAAGAATCTTACAGCTGTAAGTGAGAACGGTTGGACTGGTGAAGGTTAAACGGAACTAAGTATCTGGACTGTAAGGTCCAAAGATACGTTATAACGAGAAATGTCGTAGTCTGGAACGAAGATAGTGGTCAGTGTAGGTGTCGACCCATAACAAAAACGAAACCGAGGTAGAGAAGTAAGAAAGACCTCAATAAAGAGGTGACTAGAGGTCATCGTACAACCCGTGGATGACTGGACCCCTCAAGGAGAAAGTCATAGGATAGTAAAACGGAAAAGTATGACAAGTACCCCAGGAGTTCCTTTCTTATGACTTCACCAAAAGGTAACGGAAGGGGTCACCTGGTGTAAGATAGTCTGGAGAGGTGGTACTGGGCGGGTAGAACCCAACGGGATACCCGTACCGAATCAAAGTGACTCAATCTGTTCCGACACCAGGATCACACTAATCTAACTGATCAAAAGACACTCATACCGAAGTTACACAGACGGGAGACTACGGGAGAACGTTGTGGATAGTAGAATGAACCCAAAGAAAATGGAACCCGCACCCCTTAGTCAACACACCTAGTGTTATTTGACACCTTTTAAGACTTTCCCTACCCTTATGGTCTGGTGGACTGAATGGAGAATTCTTTAGACATATGTCCAGTCCTTCGTTGTCAATCTTGACCTGTTCCTTGTTGTCTGACCAAGGTTTATCCTTTTCCTCATACAGTTCCGACATATAACAGTGGGACGAATAAATTGAAGATACGTCTCATGTAGTACTCTTTGCGACCTGACTTTCTTTGTGTTCGACCTTAGTTCTAACGGTCCTCTTTATAGTTATTGGAGTCTATACGTTTACTGTGGTGGGAATACCGTCTTTCACTTCTCCTTGAGTTTTTGGAGAACTACTTTCACTTTCACCTCTCACTTTTTCAACCGAAATTAGAGTTGTAAGTCTTTTACTTTTAGTACCGTAGGCCAGGATAGTGAAGTACCCTTTATCTAGCCCTTTGTCACCTTTGTCACAGTCTGAAATAAAAAACCCGAGGTTTTAATGACGACTACCACTAACGTTGGTACTTTAATTTTCTGTGAATGAGGAACCTTCTTTTCAATACTGGTTGGATCTATCGTATAAGTTTTCGTCTCAGTAATGAAACAGCTGATTCCAGGCAGATCAGTTCCGATACCAAAAAGGGCACCAGTACATACCTACACTCTCAACCTGACACTTCTTCCGACTCACGGCTTCTTACCTACGAAAACTTGACACCACGACCTCTTCTGAGAACTCTCAGGGAACCTGACGTTCCTCTAGGTTGGTCAGGTAAGACTTCCTCTAGTCGGGACCCTAAAGAAACCTTCCTTACTACGACTTCGACTTTGAGGTCATGAAACCGGTGGACTACGCTTCTCATCTGAGTAACCTTTTCTGAGACTAAGACCCTCCCTAACCCCCGTCCTCCTCTTCCCCTGCTGTCTCCTACTCTACCGACCTACCGTAGTGACTGAACTACCTGCACTCAAACTCCCTTGAGGTCCTCAACCACTACCTGTCCCTCCGGACCGTACGACGCTAAGTACCCCAACGTTTCTCAGTCTGTACTGACTCACTGACTTGACTTGACTAATGTCGTCTTTGTCTTTTTTTTTTTAAGTTTATTCTTCGGTTTCTCTACAGTGGTATTTTCAACATATGTAGTAAAGTAAATAATGTTCCATGTAAGAAAGGGTGTAGAGTGTATGTTCTTTAGACTCGTCCAGGATTATAATCATAAAAGAATATTATATACTTGTTGAAATTAAGACAAAGACTAGAACGGTAGATGTCCTTGAACTAAACTAGTCTACTAATAAACTACTTTATACTACTTTAACTGATGACCCAACTGGCGAACTCAAAGACCCAAGCACCCATGAATAAGGTTTACCTTTTCCTCTGTCACTACCCGAGTGTTCTATCAGTCTATACTGGACAATTCTCGTGTTCGTTTTTTTAGTGAGACGTATCCCTATAAAGTGTGGTACAAGTATCGGTCGTGATAAGTGTTCTCGGTTTTCCACCTTAGTTTGGTAGACAGGTATCCGTTTAATTAAATATTAGATTTTACATAATGTGTTAGAATTCTTCCTTTATTTAAGATTATACACGGTGGTGTACTTACTTAATACTCTTGTATTACGATTAATTTTATTCGGTCAGGGGTTTTTAATGTGACTACTGAGGTGAAAATCCTCCAAGTTATAAGTATGTCTCTAATTATATCTCTCTTTGATCTTACCACCATCGATCCCGTAGTCTTCACATCAAATTGACCGTATCTGAAATTCTAAAAGTTCTACTTTTCTCAAGATCCAAAACCAACGTGTTTCATAATTCCATGAATTAAGATGATTTGACATGTAAATCTTTACTGATTACACCATTTAAAATACAGTACGTATAAAATGGTGTAATTTTTTTTATGTAAATGTGTTTCTACCCTCAACCTTTCTTTACCCTTTCCCAGACCACCTTTATAACTTCGATTTCACTAGCTTTTTCACCTCCCTCTCACTCTCCTACCTGTCTTTTTATTTTGACTTACTTTTTGAGTGGTCGCGGAGGTTTTGGTATTACGTTCTGTCTAGTTTTACTACTCCCTCCCGTGATAATAACGGTGTTTATAGTCCGGTCACCTCCACCCCACAGGACCGTTAACTCTCTCCTATAACCCTATAGAAGTTTGGGTAGGAGACAAAGAGAACCGGAAGAACGGGTGAACTCAGAGTCGTGGAGGTGATGGGCGAAGACTGTGTACCCGTAGAGACCAAGGGAGAGAGTATAAGGACCTTCCTCATATGAGTGTCGGTGTAAAACAGAGAGAGAGTAGGGTAGAGTGGATCAGATGTAAGAAGAAAGAATGGATAAGATATGGAATCTAATCGATTAAAGTAAGGAGAGTGTGACAACAGGGTCTTTATTTAAAGTTGGACTGAGAGGTAGAGACAGAGTTACAGAGAGAGATAAAAGAGGGGGTGAGAGAAGGAGGGAGAGAGTAAGTAATTTAGGGAGTGGAATAAGTCCGGAAGGGAGACATGAACTTAGTGGAGAAGGGTAGGGGTCGCCCCGGGGTCAAGGAAGAGTGGGGTCATGTCCTACTACAGGACCAGAGGATCTGACGACACGAAGTGAGCCGTTGAGTCCGGTCGGCGGAGAGGTCGACGGTGTAGATCCCAATGAGCGTCTACGGTTCAGGTTAAACGTAACCCGTACTACAGGGGAACGACTCACGGTCCGAGGAGGACGAGTGGGGAGTAGGTGTAGTGGGTGTGTCCAAAACCCATCTTAGGACTCTGCACCGTGTGGTCGTCATCCGCCGGTCCGGGTCCTCACCCCGGTGACCTGTCGGTCCGGAGTCCGAAGTGACCTCATTCTCCCTCGTCATTCTTACAGTCTAATACTGAGATTAGGTCTTGTATCTCTGAGCCTTTGAGTGTTCAAACCTATCACTGGAGAAGGTGAAGAAACCTTTGGTTTATTAAATTATTAATTTTGTGAGAGGAAAATCCATAGAGGGTGAAAACTTAAATTTCTTCTACTACTTTCCACTTTGTCTTTTCAGAACCCCCTCTCTTGTCCTGATTGGAACGGAGACGTCAAGACGAAACGGACGTAGTTCCTGTGAGTCCTTTATAGCTCCCGTCCAAAGATTCTCCTCGAATCGATATCATAGTGTCTATCGTACCATGACTTACTACTCAAGTATCTTTGCGACCCGGTACGACGGCGGGAGACCCTGTCCACGTGTACTTAGTAAGAACTACGAGTGCTTTAGGTTAGGAGGTTTTCGAGGGAAGTCCTTCGAAAGATACCGGAAGGGTCCTACGTCGAGTGTTGGACGATACGGGACCTAGTGTTTCCCCAGACCTATCTTTCTTTTGTCTCTGTTTCAATAAAAAATTTCGTGTGTTCTTTTTTTCTTTACCCCTTTCCTGTACCCTGAAACCCAAAACAACCTTTCCAGACTCCACGTTTTACTGATTTTTTTTTTTTACGGCATAAGTCTCTGAAAAGTCTTTTTTTCCTTGTAAACTCTCTCAATGTGTACAACATTTACCACCTCTGCACGAGAATATTCCTTATCCCACCAGTTCTCCCCTCAGTCTTCATGTAGTAAGGTCGGACTTCCCCTCTTAATGTGACTCTCTTCCCTAATCCGTATTCCATGAACCCCTCTGTCTAACCTCCCTAAGTACGTGAGTCCTTGTCACATCCATTTCACTCCTGAACAACGAACCCTAAACTCTTTTTGTTTAATACATGTTTGTTTGGTCTTCTACAAGTGTTTCCTCCTTAAAGTAGATACCGTGTTCTCAAGTTTCTTGTCCTTTTTAGACCCTATCGCCCACCTCCATACCTCATTGCCAATCTCTGATGAGATCTCTCCATATATGTACGTCTCCCGTAGGGGTCAAGTCTCCTAACATGAGTGTAAGGTTGACCTTAAGTGACTGTACCAGGACGTGAAGATCTTATTTAGGTTACTCCATCTGAGATTTATCAAGGAGGTCGAGTCAGTGGAGGAGTAGTGACTTCAACGGAAATCTGGTCCCGAAGTCCTTCTACCATCACGGACCCAGTGACAGGGTCGGTATTTAGACGTTTAACAGGTTGGTCGGACTCGGAACTAAAACTCGGGTTCACGACAACCGTTTACAGCTTTAGACCTACTGTACCTTCCTCCAACCGGGGACCTTACGACACCACCACCTTCCTATCCTTTTCACTCCGTTTTCTCTTAATCCCATCTTACTTTTTCTTGGGTCTCATACTTGTTATATCTCGGACTTTGTCAAGGGACGGGGTTCCGAAGACCGAGATAAGGGTTGGAGGTTTTGTGTCTTCTCTCGACCTCTATCTCTCGGGTCTGGGAATCACCATCCACGTCGTAGAAAAATAGGTCTTCGGGACGTGGAACACGACCTTTGTCGGTCTCAATGAGAATGGTAGGCGTAACAGTGGTGGACCGTGTTATTGACGATCGTTATCTTCACCGTCTTCGTCGTAAAGTTACCCTTCATCTCGAAGACTGAGAGTCTTAACCATAAACTAGAGGTTAAAGTCGTTTGGAAAAAGAGTCATGAAATATCACTGAAGGAGAGAGGGAGTTGACTGTTTAGAGAAGACGTGTATGTAACAAGTAATGGCTTTTTGACACGAAGGGTGCCGAGACCGAAAATGAGCCAGAGAGTAAAGAAGAGGTCGAGTACTGAACATCTAAAACAAAATTACAGAGAACAGGTTTACTAGAGGAACTAGAGTCAAAGGAAGTATAAATAATGGAACCTTTTCAATGGTACGTTACAACTTTCCAATAAAGTGGAGGGAATAGGAAATAAAAGTGTAGACAATTTGTTTTTTTATTATAATTTGTTGACTGGTCGGAGGTAAGACAAAAAAAAAATTATAAAAAATAAATACCGACACGACTCAAAAGAAACGATGTACGTCCGAAAGAGGTGAACACCACTCACCTCAGATGAGAGATCAACGTCATGTGTCCAAAGAGTAACGACACCGAAGAGGACAACGACTCACGTCCGAGAAACCGAACGCCCGAAGTCATCAATACGTAGTCTCCGAGATCTAGTACTCGAGTCATTAACACCGTACACACGAATCAACGAGGTCTTGTACACCCTAGAAGGGTCTAGTCCCTACCTTGGACACAGGGGACGTAACCGTCCGTCTAAGAATTGGTGACCTGGTGGGTCCCTTTAGGGGTCAGAAAAATGTAGATCTTAAGGAAACCAAATAGGTGGGTTAGACTTAAGACACAGGTACTGGTGAGAGGAGATCGTGAAAAGGTAATGGAGAAGGTCATAAGAGTTACCGGGGAGAAAAAATATAGTGGGGAGAACGGAGTAGAGAGATTAGAGTGTAAGAGGAATGATATACACACACATGCACAAACACACACACACACACACACACACACACACACACACATAACTGTTAGTAAATGTACGTCCTTATATTAAATTTTGAGAAGAAATAGTATAAACTAAGACCTTGGGTTCAGAGTCAGGGACCAAACCCTTCTAAGGGATCTCCTCCTTTACCGTTGGGTGAGGTCATAAGAACGAACCTCTTAGCGTACTTGCCTCCTCGGACCACCCGATGTCATGTATCCCGACGTTTCTCAGGTTATACTGACTTTGTTGACTCGTGTTCATGTAGTTTTTATATGGATATTTAACTCATGAACGGTATCCCGTAGACGACTTGTGATTGTCTGTGAATTTTGTTTTTAGGGGAGTGTTGGTCCTTACTACTTTCTTTCTTTTTTTCTTTTCTCATTAGTTTTTTCCCTGGTCGTTGGGACTACCCTACGACTTATACTTATACTTCCCTCCAGGAATGTGAGTCTTTTTCTTTTTTTGGGAGTTCCACCCTTTTAGTTGACCCTGTCTTTTCCTAGTTTCTTGTGTCACCTACTAGACACTTTTCGTCCTGTTTATTCAGTTTGAAGTGTGTACTAGATGTGGTGTGGAGACGTGTAAGGTCGGACTTAGTACTCAACAGACAACGTTTCTCCCTGACCAACGATCTTTCGCCCCAACCCTCATATCTGGGTCCCTCCCCTGTCTATGATCGATTTTTTCTGTCGGTCCTCCCTACCCTCATTCCTCGAGGTGTTGACCCTTTCAGACACCTTTTTCGCGGCCTGTGGTCTCTTCGTGTCATAGTAACAACTTACCGCGTGATCCCTATATTGACGGTAATGTTAGGGAAGGTGGTGGACGGTTAGAGAAACCGTAGGTACCCACGACTCTCCCCGAAGGAAGACTCACCCGGAACGGGTGGGTCAACCGGTCCCAGAGGTGACCGACACTCCCGAGGTCTCCAGACTCGTGGTGGGTAAGATTTCGGAAGAACCCTTAGTTAGTACCTGTAAAGGACTCTTTTCTTAGGTGACTATGACCGTCCCTGACTCACGATTTTGTACCCCAACTCTCTTGACTAGTTCCTTCTCCTTGTGACAACCGACGCACCTATGTCGTCTCCGTTGTCCTCCCACCCCTACGTACTGATTCTTACGGGGATCTCCTTCGCTCTAGACGGACCTTTCTCTACGTGGTGACATCTCTCCGTGTGTCCCTCCCGTCACGACCGTGGTAGGAGTTTACGGTAGATTGGAGGTACCCGTGACCCTCCCTGAAGGTGGTTTCGTTCGGTGGTGTCCACCAATGTTAGGACAGATTCACTCATTAAAACGGGGTTCGTCGACGACGAAAGGGAGGGAGAACGGACCTGTCCCTTGTTCACAGACTCCCGTCGTCTGTACGTCTTTACCTCAGTTTTGGGTTCGAATCGGTGTACCCGTCACACTGAATCTTCTCCTTACCTTTAGAAAGGAATGTCAAAGTGTTCGGTGTATGTTTTAGGGACTCTATTCGATCCATTTAGGACATACACACCTTATGGACTTATCTACACTCATAAGGATGTTGACTTTGGTCAGATCGGAAGTATCGTCACCTGTATCCCTCGTTTATGTACGTCCTTAACCCGGTCTAGTCTCAGACTCGACCGGGGTGTCACGGGTGTCGTCCAGGTCTCTTGATGGATCTCCGTAACTTTCCTAAGGACCCCTCCGTCGCTAACTAAAACCTGGTGACACCCTCGTTCTAGGGACTGTCGCACTTAAGGGTCTTTCAGAGTCCTTTTGTGAGAATAATCATCATAAGAAAAAACATAAACAAAGTAAAAAAGTGAACAACGACAACAACGAAAATAACAAAAAATAGAAAATAAAAAAGTAAAATTATATACAAAAGAATAAAAATAAAAAATGAAACAACATAAAAAACCAAAAAAAAAAAGGACAAAAAGGACGGTTATAGTGTCTACTGTTATGTCTGTTTTAAGAGTTGTTTTATGATCGTTTGAGTTAAGTCATTGTGTAATTTTCATAGTCTGTGGTACTAGTTCATTTTAAATACAGTCCCTACGTACCTAAAAAGTTATGTGTTTTAGTTAGTTACACTATTTGACATAATTGTTTAACTTCTTATTTTTGGTATACTAGGAGATTTATCTACGTATTTTTCAAAGTTGTTTTAAGTTATGGGTAAATACTGAATTTTTTTTTTTTTTTGAGAAGTCTTTTACTCCTATTTCCCTTTGATGTAGTTGTATTATTTCAGGTATGTACTGTTTAGGTGTAGTTTATAATAAGAATTACCACTTTTTGGTTTTTGTAAAGGAGATTTTAGTCCTTATTCTGTTCCCACAAGTGAGAGTGGTAATAATAAGTTGCATCAGTACCTTTAGGATCAGTACCGTTAGTCCTTTTTCTTTATTTTCTTTAGATTTAACCTTTTCTACTTCATCTTCTCAGTAGCAAACATCTACTGTTTTATGATATGTACCTTTTTGGATTTCTAAGGTGGTCTTTTGGTGATCCCAATTAGTTACTTGAATCATTACAACGTCCTATGTTTTGTTTGTATGTCTTTAAAGAACGTAAGGATATACGATTATTGTTTCCTAGTCTTTGTTTTTTTTATTCCTTTGTTAAAGTAAGTGGTGACGTTGTTTTTCTTACTTTTAGGATCCTGATTTGGATGGATTCCTTCATTTTCTGGACATACGTCTTTTGATGTTATGTGACTACTTTTTTTAGTTCTGTTGTGATTCTCTACCTCTCTATATACTACACCAACCTAATCTTCTTAGTTATAACACTTTTACTGATATGATGGGTTTCGTTAGATGTCCAAATTATATTAGGAATAGTTTAATGGTCACCGTAAAGAGTGTTTCATCTGGTTTTACAAAAGTTAAACATACCTTTGTGTTTTTGGGACTTATCGGTTTGTTAGAGTTCCCTTTTTTTTTTTTTTTTTCCCTTTACTTCTTAGTCCGAAGGGTTGAAGTCCATACTATTTCAATGTCATTTGTTCTATCGTACTATGACCGTGATTTTATCTTTATATATAGTTACTTTACCTATGTTTCGGGTCTCTATTTGATACGTGGATACCAGTGAATTAGATACTGGTTTTTTCCGTTCTTATATGTTACCTTTTTTCTTTCAGAGAATCAATTCACTACGACCCTTTTGATTTGTTGATGTACATTTTCTTACTTTATGTTGTGAAGAATTATGGTATGTATTTCTGGTTGAGTTTTACCTTATTCCTGGATTTACGTTTTGGTCTTTGATATTTTAAGAATCTCCTTTTGTATCCATCTTGCCAGAGTCTTTATTTGGTGTCGTTCTAGAAACTGGATGGAGGATCTCATTACCTTTATTTTCGTTTTTATTTATTTATCCTGGATTAATTTGAATTTTCAAAAACGTGTTGTTTCCTTTGATATTTGTTCTATTTTTCTGTTGAGATTCTTACCCTCTTTTATTAACGTCTACCTCATTGACTGTTTCCTAATTAGAAGTTTTATATTTTCGTCGGGTGCGTCGAGTTATAGTCTTTTTGTTTGTTGGGTTAGTTTTTGACCCGTCTTCCGGATTTGTCTGTGAAGAGGTTTCTTCTATATGACTACCGGTTGTTTTTGTACTTTTTTTAAGAGTTACAACGAGTAATAATCTCTTTACGTTTAGTCATGATGTTACTCCATAGTGGAATATGACTAGTCCTACCGGTAGTAGTTTTTTTAGATGTTCGTTATTTAGGACCTTTCCTACACCTCTTTTCCCTGGGAGAACGTGACAACTACCCTTACATTTAACTATGTCGGTGATACCCCTTGTCATTCCTCTAAGTATTTTTGTTGTTGTTGTTGATCCTTGATGGTATAGTAGGTCGGCAAGATGATGACCCGTATATGGGACTCTTTTGGTATTAAATTTTTCTGTGTCCATGGGGTGACAAATAACGTCGTGATAAATGTTATCGGTCCTGTACCTTCGTTGGATTTACGTCAACTTGACTCAGACAATATATCTTGTTTCATTCAGTCTTTTTGTTTTTGTTTATAGTATATAATTGTGTATATATACCTAAGTTTCTTTTACCATGACTACTTGGTTAAACGTCCCGTCCTTATCTCTGGGTGTGTATCTCTTGTCTGAACACCTTTGTCGTCCCCTTTCTGTCCCACCCTACTTAACTCTCTCATCCTAACTTCGTATATATATAGTGGTATACATTTGATCTATCGATCACCTTTCTACGACGAAGTGTGTCCCTCGAGTGGGTCACGAAAGACTGTTGGGAGTACCACATCTTACCCCCTACCCCACCCTCCCGTATTTACATATGAATACCGAATAAGTGCAAGAAACATGTTTTGGTTATTTTATAACATTTCGTTAATAGGAGGTTAATTTTTATGTAATTCTTTTTCTTACCTTCTTTTACAAACGTTTTCTTCGTTNAACTTCGTATATATATAGTAGTATACATTTTATCTATCGATCACCTTTCTACGACGCATTGTGTCCCTCGAGTGGGTCACGAAAGACTGTTGGGACTCCCACACTTTACCCCCTACCCCACCCTCCCGTATATACATGAATACCGAATAAGAGCAAGAAACATGTTTTGGTTATGTTATAACATTTCGTTAATAGGAGGTTAATTTTTATGTAATTCTTTTTCTTACCTTCTTTTACAAACGTTTTCTTCGTTAACTGAAGGGTCTCGCCCACTACCAACTTTCCGCACCTGACCTCGAGTCAAGACCTTGGTACAGAGTTCCCGACCCACCCCTTCCGCTCGTTCCATGGGCCCCGGACAGAGGGGTGGAGTAGCCTCGGGACTGGGGGTCGGAACAGAGGAAGAGACACTGTGACGCCTGGGTAGATACCCTGTCCTCTGAAACGCGGAGTGTAAACGGTCCGAGGCGCCTCTGACGTACAAAGACGTCCGGAGACGGGTTCGAGGTATCGGTTCCCCGGACTCCTCCTGCCGGACCCGGAAAGTTTGTGAACTGCAGTACAAAAACGACAACAAACTGTAGTAAAATATCGGTCCAAGTCTCAAACTGCGAGACGGACTCCACTGGAAAGGGACCAGAGGCGGAGAACCCCGGGGTAAGGTGGGTGACACAGGACACCGTCACCGTACACCCCGTCGTGACTACTTGGGTCGAGTCCCGACACACTGGAAACTCCTACAGAAGGACATGAAGAGAACCCTCTTCACCCTCGACGATCTCCTTCGAGTCTCTGAGGACATGGGACTACACTACGACCTCTTGAAACGTGAACACAATAGCGACTCCGAACGCCAAAGGTCCAGAGTACCCCAATGAGCCGACCTCGGCCTCCCCTCGGACCCCACAGACTCCTCCATCTGTGACGAGGTCAGTATCGTCTCTTCTGGACCTCCTCCGGACCGGACCAACAACCGGGTCTCACCGTCCACACCGACGTTGAAGACTCGTCCCTCAAGGACACTCGACCGGTGTCTACTCTTGAGGGGTCCGACTCGGAAGGTGGGTGTGCCGAGTGGGGACTCTGTACACACCGGGTCAGAACTTTCTATCAAACCGAGGACCGACTCGACGGTCCTTGAGGGTCGTCCACTTAGTACCCCTCTCTGAAAGTCACATGACATTTAGAGTTAGTCTACGTCTTCACCACCTTACCTCAAAAGTCTTCTCTTTTAGGTCCGAAACAAAATTTCGTAATGCCTAGTACACGTAGTCTCTACCGGAAGAGAACGTCCCTCCCACCGCTCTTGAAGACCCGGTCGTGGGTCGGGTAGTGGTACCCCTTTTCGGTGTACCCGTACAGCGTTCGAAAAAGAGACGACAGTAAAGATTCTCCAGGAAAGCCCATAACCCAAGGGTAACTCGGTCTTTCGTGTTGACTCCGATATTTCGGAAGACAAAGAGTCGTCGGGAACAGTCTTCTTTACAACGAGGTCCCAGTCAACTGAGACCCTGAGACCAAACCTCGTTTCATCCTTAGTCTTTACGTTTTTCTAGGGAACTCGGGTCCCTGTCAAAGGGTGTCTCTCTCAGAGGAGTCCTCCTACTTGACACTTGGGTCACTATACTCCCGCCCACTGTCAGACGTGAGGTCGTTAATGAGATCGTTAGGAGATCTCCTACGAAAAGTATTTGTCTTGAGGGTACGTGGTCCCTTTCATAGGTACTAGATTCGTCTCTTAGAGACGTTCACTTTCTTTACACCCCTTCCGAAGTTGTTTATAACTACACGGAAAGAGTACTCCCACCCGGGCTCAGTCGTGCACTCCTAAAAACAAGTCGTCTTGGTGTGCTCATCAGTCTGAGTAGGTCGTTGTCGTGTAAGTCTGATTCTTCAGAATACCTACGTTTCTTATACCCTTTCACAGAACACAGACGAGACGTAAACAGGGTCCATTGTAAAGGGCGAGGTTTCTGTCAGTATGAAACTAACGTTTGACACACCCATATGAAGAACATTGTCGACAAAAAAGTGAGTAGTACATTCCCAAGAGTGTCCTCTACAAGGGTGTCCTCTCTAAGAGTGTCCTCACGTGATTTATGTCACTTACACCTTTTCGGAAGTGAGTGAGGATAAACAGACCGGATCCTAGGTGTGACCTCTTTTTGGGAAACTCACATTCTTATAGTCTCTCGGAAAGTAATATCGAGGAGGGACTAAGGTGTACTTTTCCGAATGCCCTTCCTCTTTAGGGTACTTAGGTCACTTACACCTGTCAGGGAGGTGGAAGTAAGTAAGGAATGGTTTGGAGTCTCACAAGTATGACCCCTCTTTGGACACTCGTATTCTTTACCTACTTTCGGAAAATGTTCACCTGAACAAAGTCCGTGATAGTCTCTTGAATATGATCTCTTTCTGAAAAACTTCCATTGAAGACCCCTTTTAGTCGACTTGTCTCCTTCGTAGAATGAGACTCCTTAATATGGTTTCACTTTATTCACAGGCATACGACACTCTTTTAGAAGACTCCGGACAGTAGTGAATAACAGTAGCCTTCTTCGTAGATCCTTTACCTAGGTAGGATCCCGTAACGTAGACTCTTAAATATTTCCTCTCTCTTGGTCACCGATGACACGTTAAAGTTTCGAGAAGTTGGTATCGAGATGGAAATGATTTGTGACTTTTTCGTTGGTGTCCTTATAAATTTTTTGTTTTATTCCTTCTTTCTTTTTATTTCATCTCCATTCTCCGTTTTTTTTACATAAATACTGAAAAAAGACCAAAAGGACTCTTTGGATACTGTTAAATAACCAACAAAAAGAACAACAACGACAACCCACCGTCCCCTCCACAAACTCTTTATTTGTGGACTTAATTATACGTGACACACGATGTGGTGTGGTCCTTTCGGTCTTCGAACTCTTGTTGAGACGTTTACAATGAACAGAATCCACTACAGTAGTAGAATCCACTACGGAACTAAATATTTCGGAAAATTTGAATTTGATCCTATATTTTTACAATAGATTTTAATATTAGATTTCTGTATTCCTGTGTGAATACTTATCCATGTAAAAATGAAATGATGAATTTTGATAAATTCCGAAGTAAAAATAAAATAAATATGTAATTAATAACTTTATAAGTCAAGTCAAGTCAAGTCAGTGAGTCAGCACAGACTGAGAAACACTGGGGTACTTAGCGTCGTGCGGTCCGGAGGGACAGGTAGTGGTTGAGGGTCTCAAGTGAGTTTTAGTGCAGGCAGCACAGTCACTACGGTAGGTCGGTAGAGTAGGAGACAACAGGGGAAGAGGAAGACGGGGGTTAGGGAGGGTCGTAGTCTCAGAAAAGGTTGTCCAGTTGAGAAGCGTAGTCCACCGGTTTCATGACCTCAAAGTCGAAATCGTAGTCAGAAAGGTTTCTTGTGGGTCCTGACTAGAGAAAATCCTACCTGACCAACCTAGAGGAACGTCAGGTTCCCTGAGAGTTCTCAAAAGAGGTTGTGGTGTCAAGTCTTCTTAGTTAAGAAGCCGTGAGTCGAAAGAAGTGTCAGGTTGAGAGTGTAGGTATGTACTGGTGACCTTTTTGGTATCGGAACTGATCTGTCTGGAAACAACCGTTTCATTACAGAGACGTAAACTTATATGATAGATCCAACCAGTATGGAAAGGAAGGGTCCTCATTCACAGAAAAAATTAAAGTACCGACGCTAGTGGTAGACGTCACTAAAACCTCGGGGGGTTTTATTTCAGACTGTGATAAAGGTGACAAAGGGGTAGATAAAGGGTACTTCACTACCCTAGTCTACGGTACTAGTAGCAAAAGACTTACAACTCGAAATTCGGTTGAAAAAGTGAGAGGAGAAAGTGAAAGTAGTTCTCCGAAAAATCAAGGAGAAGTGAAAGACGGTATTCCCACCACAGTATACGTATAGACTCCACTAACTATAAAGAGGGTCGTTAGCTAAGGTCGAACACGAAGAAGGTCGGGTCGCAAGGAGTACTACATGAGACGTAAATTCAATTTATTTGTTCCACTGTTATATGTTGGAAATGCATGAGGAAAAGGATAAACCTTGGTCAGACAACAAGGAACAGGTCAAGATTGACAACGAAGGACTGGACGTATGTCTAAAGAGTTCTCCGTCCAGTCCACCAGACCATAAGGGTAGAGAAAGTCTTAAAAGGTGTCAACTAACACTAGGTGTGTCAGTTTCCGAAACCGTATCAGTTATTTCGTCTTTATCTACAAAAAG
>SJYO01007492.1:72083261-72108291 GCA_006410555.1 Capra ibex | reverse complement strand
AAAAGACTTACAACTCGAAATTCGGTTATAAAAATGAGAGGAGAAAGTAAAAGTAGTTCTCCGAAAAATCAAGGAGAAGTGAAAAACGGTATTCCCACCACAGTAGACGTATAGACTCCAATAACTATAAAGAGGACCGCTGGAACTAAGGTGGAACACTAAGAAGGTCGGGTCGCAAAGAGTACTACCTGAGACGTATATTCAATTTGTTAGTCCCTCTGTTATGTGTCGGAACTGCATGACGAAAAGGAGAAACCTTGGTCAGACAACAAGGTACAGGTGAAGATTGACAACGAAGGAGTGGANCCACCAGACCATAAGGGTAGAGAAAGTCTTAAAAGGTGTCAACTAACACTGGGTGTGTCAGTTTCCGAAACCGTATCAGTTATTTCGTCTTTATTTACAAAAAGACCTTAATAGAACGAAAAAGGTACTAGGTCGCCTACAACCGTTAAACTAGAGACCAAGGAGACGGAAACAGATTTTGGTCGAACTTGTAGACCTTCAAGTACCAAGTGCATGACGACTTCGGACCGAACCTCTTAAAACTCGTAATGAAATGATCACACACTCTACTCACGTTAACAAGCCATCAAACTCGTAAGAAACCGTAACGAAAAGAAACCTAACCTTACTTTTGACTGGAATAGATCAGGACACCGGTGACGACTCAAAAGGTTTAAACGACCGTATAACTCATATCGTGAAAGTATCGTAGTAGAAAGTCCTAAACTTTATCGAGTAGACCTTAAGGTGGTCTAAATGATGGAAACAAACATTACTACGAGAGATTTCGGGTGAACTGTAGTGTAAAGTCCTACAGACCGAGATCCACTCACTAGTGTAGTAGCACTAATAGACCCAGCACCTCGAGAAAAAACATGTCAAGACACATAAAAACGGTGGAGAAGAATTATAGAAAGGCGAAGACAATCTAGGTATGGTAAAGACAGGAAATAACTCGGGTAGAAACGTACTTTACAAGGGAACCATAGAGATTTAAAGAACTGCTCTTGAGATCAGAAAGGGTAAGACAACAAAATATATAACTCTATGTTAACTGTATATTGTGACACATGTAGATTCTACATGTTGTATAAATAGACTATATAAATATGACGTCATACTAGTGGTAACAGTGTAATCAATCGGAAACAACACGGTGTCTTTATAATAGACAAGATCACCACCCTTGTTTATTCTTATAGTAGAGAACCGTTCAAATTACAAACATTATATCAAAACAACAGACATTAGGGACATGAAATATAATCTAAAGATCCTTAATAAACAGATATTCGACATTCTTATATGGGGACTTGTAGTAGAGAGGGTAGGTGACTGGAGTGAGGACCGGAAACCATGGTAGTGACATTATAAAAGGTCAAGTCAAAAACCAAAATGAAACGAAAAAGGTGTATATTCCCTACAATATGTTATAAATTGTATATAGTGAATCGTATTCCAGGAGTTCCAGGTAGTCATAACAATTTTTACCGTCCAAAAGGAAAAAAGAGTCCCGACTTATCATAAGGTAACGACCATATATATCCAAAATAAGTAAATAGGTAACTATCTGTAAAACCAACAAAGACGTAGAAACGATGTCACTTGATATTATTTGTACCCTCACGAATAAATTTTTTTTCTTCGTTGACTGTTTCCTAATTAGAGGTTTCCTATGTTCGTTTAGTACGTCGACTTTTAGTATCTTTTGTTTGTTGTGTTAATTTTTTACCTGTCTTCTGGATTTATCTGTAAAGAGGTTTCTTCTGTATGTCTACCAGTTGTTTGCGTACCTCTATACGAGGTGCGGTGACCAATAATCTCTTTACGTTTAGTTTGGACATTACTGCATAATGGAGTGTGACCAGTCATACCGGTAGTAGTTTTTTTTTAGATGTTTGTTATTTACGACCTCTCCACATCTCTTTTCACTTGTGAATACATGACAACCACCCTCATATTTAACCATGTCGGTGTTACCTTTTGTCATACCTCCAAGGAATTTTTTGATTTTTATCTTGGCGTTATACTGGGTCGTTAGGGGGAGGATCCGTATATAGGGCCCTTTGGCATTAAGTCTTTCTACGTAAGCGGGAGTCACAAGTATCGTCGTGACAAATGTTATCGGTCCTACACCTTCGTTAAAATTACAGGTAGTTTTCTCCTGACCTAATTCTTGTATACTCCCGAAAGAACCACCGAGGACCATTTCTTAGGAAGACAGTCAGACCCTCTGTACCCAAGTTAGAGGCTAGGTCCTTTTAGGGTGTACGAAGTCTCGTTAATTCGAACACCCGGTGTTGACAACTCGAACACAAGACCTCGAACTCTCGATGTTAATGACTCGGGTGTACGACGTTTGTGACTTTGGGTGTGTGTGATTTCGGACACGATACGTTGTCCTCTTTCGGGACGTTAATCAGGTGTGTGTCTTTACTCCTTGGGGGTAATGACGTTGATCTCCTTTCGGGGGTGTTGTTACTTCTGGATTGTATCGGTTTTTTTAATTATTTACTTCATTTTGTCTTAGTCTTTTTATTTATAGTATATACTTGTGTATATACACCTTCAATCTTTTTACCATTTCTCTTGTACAAACGTTTCGTCTTTATCTCTGTGTCTCCATTTCTTGTTTACATACCTATCGTTCCCCCTTTCACCCACCCTCGTTGACTCTCTAACCCTAAGTGTGTATATGGGATAATTATGACAGATATTTTATCTATTGATTACTTTTGGATGACATATCGAGTCCCTTTAGATTAATTGCGTGACACCACTGGACTTAACAATCCTTCAGGATTTCCCTCCCTTATATACATATACATACAACAAAGTACAACGACATGTCATCTTTGATTGTGTTGTAATATATCGTTGGTATGAGGTTAAAAATTTTTTGTCTTTATCTTGTTTGCACCTCTAAGGACCAAAGAGGAGTTTCTTATATGTATTGTTATAGAAACTCTCGTGGTCGTCTTTTATTCTGGTGGTGTGGTCTACCTCTTACGGTTGTGTCCGACTCATTTTCTAAACCCATGTGGGGGACAATGGAGACTGAAAGGACCACCGAGTCTGCTATTTCACAGACGGATGTTACGGTCTCTGGGCCCAAGTTAGGGACCCAGTCCTTTTAGAGGACCTCTTCCTTTACCATTGGGTGAGGTCATGAGAACGGACCTTTTAGGGTACCTGGCTCCTCGGACCATCCGATGTCTGGTACCCCAGCGTTTCTCAGCCTGTACTGACTCGTTGAAGTGAAAGTGAAAGTGAAAGGACAATGGAGTGATGGCTTTTCTTCAGAGTGCGGGACGGCAGGAGGCGTGTTTAAAACGGATACTTTTGTAAAGGGAGTATTAGTGTTTCTTCAAACCCTAAGAACTCGTGTAGTGGGTAAGAAGAACAAACCGTAACATATTTGTATAGAGACGAAGTTTGAGACTACAAGTCCTAACAACCTGAAGCAACGCGGAATCTGTGTACTTGAACACGAATCGTTGTTAAAACCGTTCAGTAGGTCTTGAGACATGGGTCTCGTCCACTCAGTCTTCATCGGGGAAAGGACTCAAGGGTCGTCGACAACCCCGAGTAAAACGAGGTCCGTAGACCTTCCTTACAGGGACTGTCCACGGTCATTGGGGTGTCGTGTCCTGACAAACTTCGGTTCTTTACAGACCTCGGTCTCAGGAGTAAGTCATATTGAACCCCGATTCAACGAAGTAGAATGTGTCCGACCCTTTAGGGAGGTAAGGTATATCCGTTGAAGGAAACGTCCTTGACTCGGTGAGTCCAGAGGGACTCTCGGTGAGACCCATAGAAGACATAATTCTTGACCCGGTTAAACAAACCTCCGGAGGTAGACCCTCACTTTCACCTTAAAAATCTAATGTTGAGGAGACTAAAAGACAGATATACTGGTGTCGAATAAACAATGGTATAAACAACAAACATACACACACACACACAGTCATCAACGTAACCGGTCAACCCTACAGAAACAACTCATTGTCAAGAGGGATAATGTAACTCGAAGTGAACTCCGTCTCGTAACCAACCCCCAAAAGGAAAAACTTCATCGGAACCAGTAAGTAAGTCGAAGTAGAGACTACCCCGTAAACAAAAAGACCCCGATCCCTTGACGTTAGGATCCTTTTGAGACGTAACGTAACCATACGACAAACCGATACTTATTAATCCACACTCACTAGTCTCGAGACAAGGTCGAACATCAAGGGGATCCTATAGAAACGTTTTTAACCCCCCTAGAAGTCGAGACGAGGGTACTTTTTCCTAACTATAAAGACAGGGGGACACGGAACTACATTTATAAGATAGTTTCCACAGTCCTTGTGTAGAATAGATCCGGTAGAGATTAAGGATTGTGATTTCCATTTTTTTTCTCTCTGTCCTACCCCCTCCGAAAAAATTTGAGTTCGTCTTTTCGACACTCTAGAGACCAAAACAGGAGTGTACTTTTAATCGAACGTTTACTCAATATCAATTACCTGATTTTCATTCACGTATGTTTAATTTTTGAAGATGTATAAATCCTTTAACTAGTCCTACTGAGAATCCAGGTGTACTAGATCCTTTATAAGGTATGACTTAGTTGTAGACCATCTTTTCGATCGAATTCAAACAACGAAACTAATTATATCTGTACAGAAATCTCAGTAACGACAATTCACATTATAACGACAACATGGATTAAAGTAATCTCTAGTTTGTTTTGAAATATACTAAACGTTTATATAGTCGTTCGTTTTATTGGACTATACTTTTACCACCACCAAATCAGTGATTCAGCACAGGTTGTAAACGTTAGGATACCTGTATCAGGTAGTCCTAGGAGACAGGCACCCTAAAAGGTCCGTTCTGATGACCTCACTCAACAGTAAAGGAAGAGGTCCTAGAGGACTGGGTCCCTAGTTTGGACGTAGAGGACGTAACTGTCCGTCTAAGAAATGGTGATCACGGTGGACCCTGTGGGGTACTATTTTTACAACAAGTCAGTGGTTCAGTACAGGTTAAGAAACACTGGTGTACCTGACGTCGTGCGGTCCGAAGGGACAGGGAGTAGTGGAGGTCGTCAAGTGGGTTCAAGTACTTCAATTACGTTTACTCTAGTCTCACGAAGATCCATTTACGATATCATTGTTTAATACAAAACCTTTACAGATAGATTTTATTAGAAAGGTCTATAAATTATTGAACTTTAAAATCTTAAACCATCATTCCATTCTTACAACTCTTGACAACAGAGTCAGGATCTTCCTGGTACCCTACGGTACATGATACTTATGGTCCCTCCTACGAGGTGGTTTCAATCTGGTAAAAACCGTCCGGTCAGTTGGGACTTACGACGTCCTGAGACTGACCCCTGGATCTATACCTGGTCTCTTTATTATTATCATCCGTACTGAACGATATATTTTTTCCATACCTTTAAATCTCTGTTTCTTCGCTTTAACAACCACATTTCGTGTTCCATTTACCATACTCTTGTCTTACCTTAAAATGACAGACCCAACGAAGACGTGGGTCTACATCATTTTACTACATTCAAATAACTTATCTATCTAGTGAGTTTATTTTATTCAATGACTTTATAATTGATTGTTTGTAACCAAAGGAAAACTTTTCTTTTGTTTCTTGATAATTACTTATACAAACTACGGTGGAGATATTCTTTCGTGTGCAAAAGTCTTTAATGACAACGTGAATGTAAATCGTTAGATGTCTTACGATCATCCTTTCTGTCAAGTATTGACGAGAAATCAAAAGTGATCCTTCAAGTCCTTAGATGAATTTGTGCGTTAATTCCCATCATTTATCCCCTCTGTAACATCATACGGTCCTTTTAATCTAAGTACAAAAGTTATTTCCTTCCGTGTTCCTTAGCTTACTGTAAATCAATTTCCCTTTTTCCTGTTGAAAAAGGATCATGACCAACAAAGACTTACCTTTTCTCGGTTTCATTATTCCTGGTTTCACTATACCTATTTGGACATCTTCCAAACACTTTCCTTTGTGACTCTTCTCAACAGGAACCAGTCCTAAGAGATTCTAACCTAACTTAAATCAACCCATTTACCTAAAACAACCGTAACCCGAATCCGTTCTGACTTACACTAAAGACAATTCTCTTATCAAAAGAACCTTACGAAGAAAACTATTGTCTAACACACTCAAAGAGGCAGAAATTCATTAAACATGAACGAAAACTTTAGAAAAGTAAAATTAATCCACTTATTCATATCAAACTGTCTAAGATTTAAAACTGGAGGTTGATTGTAACCTACGAAGTCTCCTTAAGACTCCGTAGAGTCTCTTTATGACATAATTGGTCCTTTTAGACCATTTAATTTAATATACCCTCATACCAGTTCTTTACTACTCGGAAGAGTCCAATATACCATACCTATTCATAATAATTATGTCTATCAGATTTTTAATGTACTTTAAACATTTTTCAATACAGGAGTATTTTACAATGGTCAGTATTAAGACTAATAACATTAGTTTAAAGAAATGGTTACTGTGACATTAATCCGTAAATTGACACCTGAATTCAGAAAGACAGTAAATTTCTGTCTATAACAACGTGAGATTACGAAAACGGTTTCACGAAGTAGAACTTCATCTGAGTATCTTTCCTTGAAAACTGTTGATGTTCAGAGACTATTTAAAGTCTAATATGGTGACTTGATCCATTTTTTGATTTCTTTGGACCCCTTTTGACCACCGAAGTATTTTCAATTATTTTCTTAATCAATGACTCACTTGACCACTTATACTAGTATTACAAATACCCCATAAAACAGACCTTATAACAATGAATACTAGATGCATAAGGTCTATTTTCCTTCGGGAAGGGGAGTTCGATGATACTGAATGTCGTTAATTCATTTCATCTGGAGATACCCACCTTAACTTTATAACAAGAAAAGAGAGACGGACGAGGGAGGTCTTTAACCTCTCACAACCCAAGACTCGTCGAAATAGACCACTTACACCTTCTGATAGAAGACCAGACACCCTCTGAGAACGACAGAACCCTTAAGTCAGACTCTGAGGACTCCTCAAAGTGTTGTAGATCACACCGCCTCGGATACACCAGTTATCTGACCTCAATAAAACCTTTATTCAATCAGAACTAAACCGGAACAAACTACCTCTATTCCCATTAATTTCTGTTTTTATAACAAAGTTATGTGTAATTTAAGATCAAAACAACTTCAATGATACAATTCGTGAGAAAATGGGATTATCTTTCTTTTTTTTTCAATAGATGATCTCAATAGTGTCTCATATCGATGAGTACTACATATTATAACGGATGAAATTCAGACAACGGTTCTCGTGTACATATTACGAATACACTGTTGCCTACATATATTTACCCATATTACCCATATATATTTTAGTAAGGGATAATTGTATAGAGACTCGAACAATAGACTAGTCAAAAGGTTTTACACTTATTGATTCATTTATGTTACCTTTAGATCGTGTTTCTACGTATTAGAAGGGGACCCCCGTTAATCAACTTAGTGGAGTTGGAGCTGTTTACGTATAAAACTAGCAGTTGTAATAGACAACTTTCTGGACATTAGTTTTCCCTTTTAGACGTGTATGACTTCATGCCCCTTAATCAGACCGAATATGTTACGAATTGAATTGGAAATAACTGGTTTGACAGGATAAAACACCGGAAAGTCTATACGTAACATGTTGGTTCAAACCAGTGACTTCTCTTTTTATGTAAACTTTCAGTTTTTCTTTCATTGACCAAGTCTGTAGGTTCCATTAAGATCCACCAGTAACACCTACACTAAAGTCTATACAATGACATGACAACTCAAAAGACTTGACATAGTTTGAAACCTTAAAGTGATCGGTAAGAGTCGACCATCTACGTTTAAATACAAAAGTTCTAAAGAAGAGATAGTCTAAAAATCTGTTATTCTAAGATATCTAACGACGACCGGTTTTAGAACCGGGAGAGACGGGTGACTTCCGACTTATTTTTTATCTCTGTCTCAAACCTCTTTTGTGTTTCGACCGAAATTAAAATTCGACCGTCTCCCCCCTTGTGTTATCCGAGTACGGAGTTCTCGAAACGGGCGGAGGTACTCCTCAGAACCCACACACGTACGAGTGAGTACAGGTTGAGAAACGTTGGGGTACCTGACATTGGGTTGTCCGAGGAGACAGGTACCCTAAAAGGTCCGTTCTTCAGACCTCACCAACGGTAAAGGAAGAGATTCTGAACCTAATCCCGGGAATATTTTTTTCTGGGGTCTCTTAATCACGTGGAGAAGACGGAACACTCCAATGTCACTTTTCTACCAATACTTGGTCCTTCGTCCGGGGGTGGTCTGAATCTTGGACTGGTACACTTGTGTATACCACACAAGGTCGAAAGGTTTAAAACTTTATATTTAAAGACAACTTTATTAAAAGAAAGTATCCTCCTTTTCTCTATTAATTGGTTTAAATTTATTTTAGTGGACATTACAAAGTTATGATGATAAGTTTTCTATGTACGATACTAATTAAAATTTACGTATACAATGGGGGGTTTTTACAGTATCGAAGATAGGGTAAAATGACAATAAATCTTCATTAAGTAATAATCTTTATATATATTACCTATTAATCTCTTTATAAATTGGATACTATAATATTTGGTAGTTTTACAAATTTATGACTTCAGAGTTTTTTTTTTTTTTTCTTTTCTTAGGTAAATGAAAAATTTTAGGAACAATTTTTTCCCGAAAAGTTTTTCTAAAATACTCATGAAGTTTTATTAGTAAAACCCTCCTGAAAGGACCACCAAGTCACCGATTCTGAGGTTCGAGGGTTACGTCCACCTAGTCCATGTTAGTGACTGCTCAGTCTCTTGATCTAGTGCACGTCGTTGATTCTCGAACGTCCGGTGTCGATTCCTTAGTAGTATGACGTTGTTTCTGTCTTCTAGGGTGTACGGTGTTGATTCCGAGACACGTGGTTTATTTATTAAAAATTTCATAAAAATCTTTTAGAGTAATTAAGTCTGTCACGATTACACCTAAAACGACAAAGGACTTACGATTCGGTCCGAATCGTGACCTCACACCTACTCGATCTATTTGATTTTCATATTTCTTTCAGAGGATTCCGGTTCTTTAATGAAAAGTTTGATAAAGACTTATGAATTTTTTTTTTTTTTGGTGAAATTTTTTTAGGATAAAATTTCCTTCGATAAAGTTCTTATACTATTAATATTTCATATATAATGATCGTGTAAATTTTATAATACATTCTATACCTTAAGTAACATACTTATATGTACAAACTTTTAGACATTAAATCTGAAAGATGATTTCTGTCACTTCAGTGTAAGAAGTAAAGGGGAGGTGGGTTCTTTTTGAAGTGAAGGTAATACCTCGATCTTCTCCTTCCCTTTTTCTTTTAGATACTAGAATGATATAGAATTAACTGAGATAGTATCTGTGTTAACTTGACTCGGTCGTCTTTTGTAATTATTATTTTGATTTATATTGATGATGAGTGAATTTACGAGGTTGATTAACTTTATTTCCTGGTGTATATTTAAGTAAGTACATCTTGTACATAAGAAAAATAATTCGATTTTAATTCAATAAAGAGTCGTTCATTTATAATTTTCTTTATGACGTATAGAAAATCCAATTACCAAATTTGTTCGTGAGAGATAAGTATAATTTAAAATTTTACTAATTAGTGGTGAGGTCCATGAATAGAATCTTTTTTACGTGTTTTTGGTGTATGACTATTTTCCTACAAGTGACAATTATTGTCGTTTGAATGTCTCTTTTTCATCTAACTCAGTTGGAACTGTGGAAGTATGACAATTTATGATACGTTGTCAAATTTTCTGACATGTCTATTTAGATAAAGATGTTGGTACGTTTCTAGAGGTTCTACATTACATTTTCGTTCAACGTTTTTTTATAAATGTTATACTGTAGTACGTACGTCCAGTGTGTGTATGTGTGAGGATGTCGTCAAGCTATGTATGTGTACACGCACACTCTTAAGTTTCCTTTTCCAGATCTTCTTATAACTCCTTTGTCTTGTACAATGGAGAGATTCCCACACACACACTTTGCTTACCCTCCTTAGCATTCTTAAACACGAATAAAAATGTTCCTCTTACACGAGTACAATGAACTCTGTGATTTTTCGTCCTCCTTTCTTTTTTTATGGACAATTGAAGAAAGTTTATTAGTGTTTGGTCTTGATAGTCCACATTACTCTAAAGTTAAAGGAAGTGACTAAAATTCAATTTTTGTAAACTGAATTTTAGTAAATTTACTGTAAATTTCGTAAATAACTGTAGTTTTTTACGGATTCTATTTTCACTGTTTTAACCATTCTTTTTATAAAATTACTACACCAGAACGGAAGTTTAATTTTTATTTTTTCTTTCTTATTTCTCATTACTATTCTGACGTCTCCTTCCTTCTTTTTTCTGAGAATGATTTAGGTAGGTGAAAATTGAGTCCGCACTGACTTGGTACTCCTCAGATTCCCTACTATATTCTACACTCAAACTTCAGTCCTCAGTCCCCACTCCTTGTTTCTACAATCTTAGAACTAAAGAAAGAGTACTGAGTAAAGTTTCTGTCAGTAGTCAAGTCAAGTCAAAAAGTCATCACAGGCTGAGAAACGCTGGGGTACTTAGCGTCGTGCGGTCGGGAGGGACAGGTAGTGGTTGAGGGTCTCAAGTGAGTCTGAGTGCAGGTAGCTCAGGCGCTACGACAGGTCGGTAGAGTAGAAGACAGCAGGGGAAGAGGAGGACGGGGGTTAGGGAGGGTCGTAGTCTCAGAAAAGGTTACTCAGTTGAGTAGAGTACTCCACCGGTTTCATGACCTCAAAGTCGACATCGTAGTAAGGAAGGTTTCTTTAGGGTCCCGACTTGAGGAAGTCTTACCTGACCAACCTAGAGGAACGTCAGGTTCCCTGAGAGTTCTCAGAAGAGGTTGTGGTGTCAAGTTTGTAGTTAAGAAGTCGTGAGACGGAAGAAGTGTCAGGTTGAGAGTGTAGATATGTACTGGTGACCTTTTTGGTATCGGAACTGATCTACCTTGAAACAACCGTTTCATTACAGAGACGAAAACTTATATGGTAGATCCAACCAGTATTGAAAAGAGGTTCCTCATTCGCAGAAAATTAAAGTACCGACGTCAGTGGTAGACGTCACTAAAACCTCGGGTGTTTTTATTTCAACTATGACAAAGGTGACAAAGGGGTAGATAAAGGGTACTTCACTACCCTGGTCTACGGTACTAAAAGCAAAAGACTTACAACTCGAAATTCGGTTGAAAAAGTGAGAGGAGAAAATGAAAGTAGTTCTCCGAAGACTCAAGGAGAAGTGAAAGACGGTATTCCCACCACAGTAGACGTATTGACTCCACTAACTATAAAGAGGGCCGTTAGAACCAAGGTCGAACACGAAGAAGGTCGGGTCCCAAAGAGTAATACATGAGCCGTATATTCAATTTATTCGTCCCATTGTTATATGTCGGAACTGTATGAGGACAAGAGTAAACCTTGGTCAGACAACAAAGTACAGGTCAAGATTGACAACGAAGGACTGGACATATGTCTAAAGAGTTCTCCGTCCAGTCCACGAGACCATAAGGGTAGAGAAAGTCTTAAAAGGTATCAAATAACACTAGGTGTGTCAGTTTCCGGAACCGTATCAGTTATTTCGTCTTTATCTCCAAAAAGACCTTGAGTGAACGAAAATACTACTAGGTCGCCTACAACCGTTAAACTAGAGACCAAGGAGACGGAAAAGATTTTGGTCGAACTTGTGGTCCTTCAAGTGTCAAGTGTATAAGGACTTCGGACCGAACCTCTTAAAACTCGTAATGAAATGATCGTACACTCTACTCACGTTAACACACCATCAAACTCGTAAGAAACCGTAACGGAAAGAAACTCTAACCTTACTTTTGACGGGAAAAGGTCAGGACACCGGTGACGACTCAAAAGGTTTAAACGGACGTATAACTCACGTCGTGAAAGTGTCCTAAAAGATCCTAAATTTTGTCGAGTTGACCTTAAGGTAGTGGAGGTGATCGAAACAAGCGTCACTACGAAAGATTCCGGGTGAACTGAAGTGTGAGGTCCTACAGACCGAGATCTACTCACTAGTGTCGTACTAATAGACCCAGTACTTCTAGAAAAAACATGTCAAGAAGACACATCAGACCGTATTCATTAGGTTATTAACTCAGACCGTCAAGTCACCGAGTCGTTAGAATAAATACTATACATTTTTTCTTGATATTCTCCTTCTCACAACATCTCGATCCGTGGTTATTTCTATATAAATCAGATCTCAGTTTCCTTTTATTCACACTTTACATCGAGGACGTCTCAAACCTCCGTCTTTTCGTTTGTTTGAATCAATATCTGTAAGTCTCAATCCTCGTCAATTTCATTTCTTTTGATTCTTACAAGTCGGGACGAGTGATAAGAGAAATAGAAGAAACAAGAGTCCTTTCCCTTTCTTTTATTGAGGGGGAGGGGAAAAAAAAAAGAAAAATGACGTTATTCTAGTCTACAATCGTCTCTTTTTTCTCTGCACATCAATGGTCATCCAGAATAAGTCAGTCAAACCAAGTCAGAGAGTCAGCACAGGTTGAGAAACACTGGGGTACCTGACGTCGTGCAGTCCGAAGGGACAGGTAGTGGTTGAGGACCTTGAATGAGTTTGAGTACAGGTATCTCAGACACTACGGTAGGTTTTTAGAGTAGGAGACTGTAGGAAAAGAGGAAGACGGAAGTTAGAAAGGGTCATTGTCCCAGAAAAATTTACTCAGTCGAGAAGCGTAGTCCACCGGTTTCATAACCTCGAAGTCGAAGTCGTAGTCAGGTTAAGTCCTGACTAAAGGAAATCCTAACTGACCAAACTAAAGGAACGTCAGGTTCCTGAGAGTTCTCAGAAGAGGTTGTGGTGTCAAGTTTTCATAGTTAAGAAACCACGAGTCAAAAGAAATACCAGGTCGAGAGTGTAGGTATGTACTGATCACCTTTTTGGTATCAAAACTGATCTGTCTGGAAACAGTCGTTTCATTACAGAGACGAAAAATTATACGACAGATCCAACCAGTATCGAAAAGAGGGTTCCTCGTTCGCAGAAAATTAAAGTACGGACGTCAGTGATTGACGTCACTAAAAGGTCGGGATCTTTTATTTCAGACAGTGACAAAGGTAACAAAGGGGTAGATAAACGGTACTTCACTACTCTGGTCTACGGTACTAGAATCAAAAAACCTACAACTCAAAATCCGGTTGAAAAAGTGAGAGGAGAAAGTGAAAGTAGTTCTATCGAGAATAACACATAAATAATTATAATCATGGTATAGTCTTTATTTTTCGATGAATACATTGGTCCTCTCTAATTAAAATTTGAGTACGACCTAGACGAAGACACTGAAATTGAGAGTAGAACGACAAAAACAATGACATCTGTATGTATTACCGGACGGAGTCTCTCAGGTGGGTGGACACTTCCTGACATTCCTTCACTTTGATTGTGTAGGGCGACGGACTTCGAGTGGTAAGATCTCCTGTAAATGTTCTTAACTTATCAGAAAAATGAAACAAAAGAGTGGAAGGTGGGGTAAAAACTAGGTATTTTCTTGGACCGTAGGTCCGGAGACTGTTCTATCAATGAAACTCCGTGATCGAACGGTAGAAAAGTCAGTCGACCGAGGGTTTATTTCGAGTAAGGAAGAGAGTTACGGGACAGAATTTAAATAACCGGATAGACAGACTACTCGTCTCACTTGAACCAGACATTTCGAATCTATTTTCTGACCGATGTTCAGAGGGGTTCTACGATTCAGGTCTGATTCAAAGTACAAATAAGAGAACTTAAGGAATCCATTACTGTAGACAAAAGAGATAATTTCGGTCAAAATTGACTTAGACAACGTGGTTTTACTGTCCGATTCCCTATCTCCCCATTAGTATGGTCTACGTCTGGGTCCTGAACCTTGAGTGCTTATAAAGATTAAACCACAGGTAAGGGGTTTGACTCCGTTCTGATACAGGGTAAAGTCATCCTTCATGGGTCTCACCAAGAGGAGAGTGAGAGACTTCCTATACCCTTTCCAACTTTCTGTTCCCTTTTAACTTTGGGTCAGGGAGATTTGGACTCTAGGAGACGACTCAACTACTAATAGGAGATATGAGTTATACAATAAGGGAAAGAATAGATCGTGGACAAGAGTTCTAACTCTTCAAATTTTTTTTTTTTCGTCCTCCCTAACTTTGTCTCGTCCTAGAATACTCTGGTAGGACCCATACTTTCCGAAAGACAGGGGGTGAAGAACAAACATCCTTAATGAGGAAGTTTGTCCACGATTAGACCCTTTCCTCCCTTTTTTTCTTCGTTTCCTCCTCGTTAGTTCTTTGTTGTCCACTGGAACCCCTTCCCAGGACCAAAGACGAGTTCGTTATTGTATGGTTATAGAAACTCGAGAAGATGTTCTTTATTTCGGGGGTAGGGTCCCCCTCATATCGTTGAAGTCCGATTCTTCTACTGAGGACCTTAGGGTGAGACATGAAGTAGTGGTTAGTTAGTCTTATTTCAGTATGGGACTTCGGGAATGGGGTTTATAACGTATCCTTTGGAAAAGGAGGTTTTAATAGGTGCAAACCTTAAAACTTGTACTCGGAGGTAAGAGGAACAAACCGGGACGTATTCGAAAAGAGAGGAGGTTTTACACTACAAAGTCGAACGGATTGGAGTGACATGTGACCCGTGTGTTTGAACACAAGATATCGTGATAACGATATACTGGAAGAAAAGTCATCGTGAACTGGAAACCTCACTGGTGAAGACATTTCTCAAGAAGTTTGGTAACTTTAAAGGATTCATAACTTTTGTTAGTTCGATAACAGACAATTAATTATTTCACTGGAACCTTTGGTGGAGATATTGGGAGGATTTATTGGAACTTAACCTAATATATTGACTATCAAGTTAAACGGATATATTCCTTCAGAGGTATTTGTTGGGGATTTTTACTACAAACGTCTCGAAAGTTAAACTATTTGTGTAACTCTATGTCCTCTTATCGTCCGAATTTCACCACGTCTTTGTGGTAATGGAGTGGCGTACAGAATAGACTACGTAGAGAAGATAGACCGAGTATGTCAGATAGACCGAGTATGTAAGGAAAATATTATCCACTACATTATTCATTTCTAAAAAACTCAAGACGCTCTATGAGATTTTTTTTTTTTTTAGATTAGATTTTTCTTCCAGTACCCTTGAAGGTTAGATAAACACTAACCATTCAAACTAACGGGAGGTGTCAGAACATCCAGACTTAGGAATTGGACACTTAGACTGTCATAGAAGTCCATCTATCACAGTCTTAACTCAACTTAATGAATCGATAAGACAACATCGGTGCGCAAGGTCCTTTGTTTAAGTAAGTCTTCCTGTTACGTCTATCACCTCACGGTAAATAATGTGACCGCCCGGGTTCCGTCAGAGGAGAATGGGTTCCTGGGACTGGTCAAAAGCACTTTTGGAATATATGAGATTCACATGCACGTGTTTGGGTGAAGGGGTTTAAGGGACTGTTAGTTTCAATTGGGTACTAAGTATACGGAATTCGGATCCATCAATTGTCACCTGTTAATAGTTATCCGGACACCAGTATGGGGTTATTCGTATTATCTTACATCCTAAGATAAGTCAATACGTCTATTAATCCCATAAGAAAATAACTTCCTTCTAGGGATCCAAAGAAGGAAGGGCCCCGGACCAAAAGGTCAATCACATAGTAAAGGTATCTGTGACCCGTATATCGAGTTTCAGGTGTCAGGACGGGTTCGACCTCAGGACGAAAGTTCTATCCCGGACAAGACAAAGGAGGAGGTTAAGGTTTCACAACGAACAACCTTCACACCTCTTTAGCAGAGTAAGTATATGACTTTGACCCACTAGTCTTAGGAACTTAGTGTTGTTTTATTTACGGTTTGCTCATCTTCCTTCCTCTATTATTTCTTTTACTATACTAGTATCTTTATTGGGGGTGTAACTCTGAGGGAGTACTAGGTCACCAGTTCTTAGGTTGAACTTTACTTCCCCTACACCCAATCTAGGGATGACCTCTTATTCTAGGGTGTACGACACCTCATTGATTCGGGTACACGACGCAGAGGACTCGGGTACACGGTGTACTGTGTTGATCGTTTATTTATTTTTGTGATTTGTTCCTTTTTTCTTTCTTTCTTGGTTGTTTGGTTTTACATTAATAACTTTATTACATATTGTAACCATTAGAACAACATCTGTGCGTAAGGGTCTTTGTTTGAGTGAGTCTTCCTGTTACGTCTATCACCTCACTTCAAATAATGTGGCCGCCCGGGTTCCGTCTCAGAGGAGAATTGGTTCCTGGGGCTGGTCGTAAACACTTTTAGAAAATATGGGGTACACATGCACAGGTTTGGGTGGTGGGGTTTAAGGAACTCTGAATGTATTTGTTTCCCTTTATGTTAGGGTCATTGGGGTACTAAGTACACGATACACGAGTACACGAGTTTGTCAGTTTGTTAATCGGTTATTAGTCATTTGGGTTCCAATGTGAGACTATCTATATCTTTTTTAAATATCGGACAGACCTCCTTCCCCACTAATCATATACAAAAGAGAATCCGCTACTTATTGGATCTATACTAGAGGTTCCAAGGGGACAGACCTCCCCCAGAATAGGAAGTCAACAACAAAAGTATCCGTGACTTGTGTCTCAAGTCTCAGGTAACCTTTCCACCGGTTCGTACTAGTCGTACTTGTCCGGATTCTACCTCAGGTCCGGGATACTTAAGGAAGAAGTTAGAGTTAATAGTTTCTTCTCTCTCTTGGTTAAAAATTAAAGACCAAAATTTTTCTCCCTATGTATTAACACTTAGGACAGGTATAATTGTACTATTTTTCTATACACGTTCGGTTGTCATTCAATCTTTAAACTTGTTGAATCTGTTTAAGAAATTTTAGATTTAATGGTTTCTTCTGTGTTTCTCTTTATCTACTAAACTTTTCTCGATAAAAATAAAATTTTTTAATAGACACTTTAAATTTTGAGGGAGGGGAGATTTTTTACAGGTTGTGGACTCAGAAGTGATGAGTTAAAATGACTGATGAGTACATTTTTTATTTATATATTGTCTTTGATAGGTACTCTTGTTTTTGTCTCCTGTCTTAAGAATTGTACAAAATCCTCCCTTTTGAGAAGCCGAATGGTTTCTTTAATATTCTGGATTTTTTTGTTATACTTGTTTTACTTTATATGGTGTATTATGTAATACTTGTTCTGTCTATTCAACGTTTTTGTCTTAAAACAAAATGGTAAACTCTTAGTTATTCACATAATTACTGTAATTTTCCTTTTTTTATACATTCTACAAAACAGTAAAGTAATATTTGGGATTACTTTAAGTTATTAGTAGGTATTATTATTACTATTATTTTTTGAATTGTTGAAACTTTCACTATTTAGACTAATTTTCATATATATTTGTGTTGTTAATCGATTATAATCGAGAAGTTAATAAGAATAGGTTATGTTCATTTTTCTCTTCCTACATTCGACAGTTAAGATAAGTAGTCACATGACCAGAAACATTGTTCCCGGTAACCCGTTCTTATACGTTATTTTCTATCACACTCCTAACTTTTCTTTGTTGACTGTAAAAGTATAAATTTGGACAGTATTGTCATGTGTAGCTTTAAGGTTTTCCTGTATGTCTAATTCCTAATTTGAATTATTCAATTAAATTGTGTCTATGACCTTTGTCCTGTTTTATAAAAATTGTATAAGGGTATATAATCCTTTTTTTTAGTGCGTTTGTGTATGTCTCCGTGTGTTTGAGAGTTTATTTTTATCAACTCCTCGGGAATATAAGACTCTGACTTTTAGGTAATCTCTTTCAGTTAGTAGGTCTCCAGTCTTTCAGTACTTATTTAATTTGAAAAGGTTCCATTCCTGTGAATCTCCTTCCATTTCTGTGTTCAGGTTCTTTGGTGGAAACTCCTTACACTGAACCGTCTCCCTCCTCTTATTCTCGTTATTCCTTTTGTTTCTATTTCTTATTTTACCTACACCTTTTCGACAACGTTCCGTAGTCTTTCGTCTCATTATAGTCTTAAAAATTAGTTCACTTATAAGATTGAGTCAGAAAAATTTTCCTTTTAGTTTAGATAACACGAGTACATTGATTTTATAGTGATCTATTCAACCAGAGGGATAGACCAGAAACTACGACAGTAGTAAGACAAGATAAACCCTCGAAGTAAGGACCCGGTCAAGTGGATACCTTTTTTTTAAGTTATCGTTGAAACTCTAAACTTCTTTAGTATGATAGGTCTACTTCTCAGGGAAGAAGAAGTCGGTCGTTTAAACGAAGTAAATTCACCCTAGTGGTTAATAAGGTTGATTCACTACTACCCCCTCTACTTTAAGACATATAGTAGAGTCTGGAATCAAAAGAAGACCTTAGTTAAAACGGGGGATCCTTGTAAACCTTTACAGACTTCTATATAAACCAATAATATTGACCCCTTCACGATGATCGTAGGTCACTCATCTCCCGTCCCCACGACGATTTTTAGGATACCAAATAACTTGTTAGGAAGTATTGTTTCTTGATAGGTCGGGGTTTACAGTTATCGAGTTTTGAATTCTGTAGAAATCTATTCTCCAAGAATTTTAATTTACACGTAATCTTATTAGATTGTCCGAATAATTTTATGTCGTAAGATCAGGAGAAAGGTCATAAAAGACTAAGTGATCCAAATCTCACCCCGGACTTTTACAAAAATAGATTGTTAAAGTGTCCAAGATGACGACGAACACCAGGTATCGAGTGTGGGGTTTTCATGTGGTTAGTCTTGAGACCGGAATCGACTCTGACATCACTTCGTGTCCATTCATACGTATTGGATATTCTACTAAACCTCAAATTACGTAGGATCTCTTTATTGTTCGACACGATTAACTATTCTCTTTTTTTTACGAAAGTAAGTAAAGGATGGTACTGGTTTAGGATTTCAGACAAACAGGATCTTATTGACTCACCGTCTTGACGAAGATCATGGAGACAGAGTGTTAAAGAGGGGAGGAGGTGAAAGGATGACAAAATTAATTTACTCAAAACTGAAAATTTTATTCCAAAGATCTTTTGATACCTTATTCGTTTTATAAGTTATTTGTATTTGTTTCCAGTTACTATTTCACTACAGCATTTCAAAAAGTCAGTACAGGCTCAGAAACACTGGGGTACTGACAGTGGATGGTCCGAGGAGTCCACTGTCAGGTACATCCACTGTCAGGTACCTCAAAAAGTCCGTTCTCATGACTTCACTCAACGGTAAAGGAAGAGGTCCCCTAGAAAGACTGGGTCCCTAGCTTGGACCCAGAGGACGTAACGTTCGTCTGCGAAATGGTACTCGGTGTCTCTTCGACCTATTTTGACTGTACAATTTTGTTTCTATAGTTGCAAAGACTCTCGTTCATTTCGGGGAAACTGGGAAACGAACTTATAAAGTGTTGGGTAAACGTGATAATGGGGAGTTGGTAGGACGGAGAGTGAGCAAGACTGACCATTTACTCTTTGTCCTAGGAAAGAACTAATTAGAAATGTACATTTGATGCCAACATCATACCTGTCTCTACCAAAGGAGCTTTCCTCAAGTTCCATCTTTGTTCCTCTCGTGACGTTAAAGGGGGGTATACACTTATAAAATCATCTTTCTATATCTTCTTTTATCTCTTATACTTGAGTTCTCCTTTTTTACATTTCTCTAATAAACCCCCTTTTTTTCTGATTATTACACCGTTAATATCGTTGAGTAATAAAATGATTTCTTTTTGTATTCTCTAGAACGGTCCCTAGGTGTCTCTCGTTCGAGAAGAGAGTTCATTGACTATTCCTCTTTCTTTTCTTTTGGTTTTTCTTGACGGTACAAGACCTATCTCTCATTTCACCTAGAGACGTCCTATGGTCAGCTTCCTCCCAGAGGAAAGCGACATCGTGATTCGTTCCGAAAGACCTCTTTGTTCGACGAGTCGACTGGGAGTACCAATCTTTTCGTTAGATATCTAAGTTACGTTGGGTATAGTTCGATGGTCGCCATAAAAAGTGTCTCGATCTTGTTTATTAAAGTGTTAAACATATCTTTATGTTTTTTTTGAGTTTATCGGTTTCGTAAGAACTATTTCTTCTTACCTTGACCTCCTTAGTTGAACGGACTGAAGTCCGAGATGACGTATCAGTGTCAGTAGTTCTGTCATACCATGACCGTGTTTCTGTCTGTATATCTAGTTACCTTGTTTTATCTTTCGGGTCTCTATTTGGGTGCGTGGAGACCTGTGGAATAGAAACTGTTTCCTCCGTTCTTATATGTTGCCTCTTTTCTGTTAGAGATATTGTTCACCACGACCCCTTTGACCAGTTGGTGAACATTTTCTTACTTTGATCTTGTGAAAGATTGTGGTGCGTGTTTTTATTTGAGTTTCACCTAATTTCTAGATTTGCATTCCGGTCTTTGATATTTTGAAGATCTCCTCTTGTATCCGTTTTGTGAGAGGCTGTAGGTAGTGTCGTCCTAGGAGATACTGGGTGGAGGGTCTTATGACCTTTATTTTCGTTTTTATTTGTTTACCCTATATTAACAAATTTTCGAAGATGTGTTGTTTCCTTTGATATTCGCTCCACTTTTCTGTCGGAAGTCTTACCCTCTTTTATCATCGTTTACTTCGTTGACTGTTTTTTAATTAGAGGTTTTATATGTTTGTTGAGGACGTCGAGTTAAGGTCTGTTTATTTACAGGGTTAGTTTTTTTACCCCGTTTCTTGATTTGTCTGTAAAGAGGTTTCTTCTGTATGTCTACCGATTGTTTGTGTACTTTTCTACGAGTTGTAGTGAGTAATAGTCTCTTTGCGTTTAGTTCTGGTGTTACTCCATGGTAAAGTACGGTCAGTCATACCGACGCTAGGTTTTCAGATGTTCTTTATTTACGACCTCTCCCACACCTCTTTTCCCTTGAGAGAGTGTGACAACCACCCTTATGTTTGATCATGTCGGTGACACCTCTTGTCACACCCTCTAAGGAAATTTTTGACCTCTATATTGACGGTATACCGGGTCGTTAGGGTAACGACCCGTATGTGTGGTTCCTTTGGTTTTAATTTTCTCTGTGCACATGGGGTTACAAGTAACGTCGTGACAAATATTATCGGTCCTGTACCTTTGTTGGATCTACAGGTAGTCGTCTGTTTACCTATTCTTTCGACACCACGTATATGTCTTACCTTATAATGAGTCGGTAATTTTTCTTAAGTAAACTTAGTCAAGATTACTCCACCTACTTTGACCTCGGATAATATGTTTCACTTCATTCGGTCTTTCTTTTTGTGGTTATGTCATATGATTACGTATATATACCTTAAATCTTTCTACCATTGCTATTGGGACATACGTTCTATCGTTTTCTCTGTGTCTACATATCTTGTCCAAAAAACCTGAGACACCTTCTCCCGTTCCCGTTCTCTGTGTCTACATATTTTGTCAAAAAACCTGAGACACCCTACTACACCTTTTTACCGTAACTTTGTACATATAATAGTATACACTTTGTTTAACGGTCAGATGAAAGCCACGTACTGTGTCCTACGAGCCCCGACCACGTGACCCTACTGGGTCTCCCTACCATACCCCTCCTTCCATCCTCCTCCCAAGTCCTACCCCTTGTGTACATGTGGACACCACCTAAGTACAGTTACATACCTTTTTGGTTATGTTATAAGATTTTATTAATCGGAGGTTAATTTTATTTATTTAAATATAAAAATTTTTTTCTTTTCTTTTAGTAGGTTCGTTTCTCTCACCTTAATACAAATTTCACAAGTCCTCGAGACGTTTATGTTAATAGAGTCGTATTAGTATCAATCAAGTAAAATTGTTTAGTGTAAAGTCGTCTTCGTTTGTCTGATTTTTAAATTTATTCTTCAGTTTCACTATTGTGACACTTCAGTTCAAGGAGTAAAGTAAATAAAATTCCATATAAGAAAGAATGTATAGTGTAGATATTTTAGAGTCACCAAGGATAATAACTATAACAGAGTATTTTTGTTAAAATAAATACAAAGACAATCACGTATTTAATAATACGTAGAAGTTCGGATGTTCTTGTGACTAAATTAGTTTACACTACTAATAAACAACTTTATACTAATTTAACTTTGGATACGACTGTTGAACTCAAAGACCCAAGAACCTATGAATAAGGTTTACCTTTTCCTCTGTACCAGTCCCGAGTGTTCTATAAGACTATACTGGACAATTCTTGTGTTCGTTTTTTTAACGAGAAGAACTCTCTATACACATACGGTACAAGTGTCGTCGTAATATGTGTTATCGGTTTTCCACCTTAGTTGGGTTCTCAGAAAACTCTCTACTCGTCTATTTGTTTTGTCGGTAATTTTCCTTTCTTTGAGATTATGGTGGATTGAGTCAGGTGGTGTACTTACTTACTTTGAGATTCAGGTGGTGTACTTACTTAATACTTCTATATTACAATTCGTCTTATTCGGTAATCGCTTTTTGTGTTTACTAAAGTTAAGACACTCCATGTTGTCCATCCATCTAAGTATTATCTGTCTTTCATCTTACCATTAACGGTCCCGGACTCCCTCGCTCCTAACCCCTTACACTAAATTACCTTCTCTGAAAATCAAAAAGTTCTACTTTTCTCAAGATCTCTAACCGAAGTATTTTGCACATACATGAATTATGTTGATTTGATGTGTAAAAATTTACCGATCACGTCATTCAAAATACAGTATATATAAAATGGCGATAAAAAAAATTTAATCTAAATGGATGTTTACCCTAAACCTCTTCTTTCCTTTTACTAGATCACCTTTATAACTCTGATTTCCCTGTATTATCATTATCTATTTTACCTTCCTTTCTCATTTTCCTCCTTGTCTTTTCTTTCTAATTTTTTTCTTTTAAGTGGTCGTGGAGGTTTGGTATTCTGTATAGTTTTCCTAGTTCCTTCCGTTATAATAACGGTGTTCATAGTTCGGTTATCTACACCTCGTGAGACCGTTAACCCTCTTCTGGTTTTCTTATAGTAAAGTTCGGGAAAGAGATCAAGAGGTCCGGAAGGACGGGTGGACTTACAGTTGTGTTGGTAATGGATAAGACTACGTACCCGTAGAGACCAAGGGAAAGAGTATAAGGGTCTCCAGAGTATGAGTGTTGGCGGGAATCAGAGAGGAAGAACGGTGTAGGGTGGGTCTGATGTCAGAAAGTAAGAATAGATGACACGTCAAACTTTATCGATAAAAGTATGAAGACCGTGACATCAGGATCTTTATTTAGAATTTGAGACTGAGAGAGAGACAGAGGGACTTAGAGAGAGAGAAAGAAGAGACAGAAAGGAAAGAGGTATGGACAGAAGGAGGGAGGTAGGAAGAGAATAGGTAGTTTAGGAAAGGAAAGGAAACAGGGGGAGAGACAAGAAGTCCTGGTAGAGGAGGGTAGGGGTCAGCCCGGGGTTAAGGAAGAGTGGGTTCACGTCCTATTACAGGACCAGAGGATCTGACGACACGAAGTGAACCGTTGAGTCTGGTCGGCGGAGGGGTCGACTGTGTAAATCCCAATGAGCCTCTATGGTTCAGGTCAGTCGTAACCCGTACTACAGAGGAACGACTCACGGTCCGACGAGGACGAGTGGGGAGTAAGTGTAGTGGACGTGTCCAAACCCTATCTTAGGACTCTGTACCGTGTGGTCGTCATCCGTCGGTCCGTACCTTTACCCCGGTGACCTGTAGGTCCGGAGTCCGAAGTGACCCCATCCTTCATTGTCATTCTTACAGTCTAATACTGAGATTGAGTCTCGTATCCTTGAGTCTTTAAACCTGTCAATGGAGAAGTCAAAGGTACCCTTGGTTTAGTAAATAACTAATTGGGGAGAGATGAATCCATGAAGGGTGAAAACTTAAAAAAAAATTAAAAAATTTAAAATTTTAGAAATTAAGAATGTACGCAAGGGTTTGTACTTGGGGGGAGGGTGGAGGGAGGGGTGTTGTAGAGAGACCCAGTAGGGGTACGTGGTCGGGGTTCGTTCGACGTGGGATGCAGTCTGTACCTGACCGCTAAGTTAAGAATGTACTGTCATATGTACAATCTTAAGGGTAAGAGGGTTTAGTAGGGTGGGAGAGGGAGAGGGAGACTCAGGTTTTCAGGCAATATGTGTAGACACAGAAAAAAGGACAGAACGTATGTCCCAGCAGTAACGGTAGAAGGATTTAAGGTATATATACACAATCATATGACATAACCACAAAAAGAAAGACCGAATGAAGTGAGACATATTAACCGAGGTCAAAGTAGGTAGAGTAGTCTTGACTTAGTTTACTTAAGAAAAATTGCCGACTCATTATGAGGTAACACATATACATGGTGTCGAAAGAATAGGTAAGTAGACGACTACCTGTAGATCCAACAAAGGTACAGGACCGATAACATTTGTCACGACGCTACTTGTAACCCCATGTACACAGAGAAAGTTAAGACCAAAGGAGCCACACATACGGGTCTTCACCCTAACGACCCAGTATTCCATCAAGATAAACGTTAAAAAATTCCTTAGAGGTGTGACAAGAGGTATCATCGAGATGATCAAACGTAAGGGTGGTTGTCACATCCTCCCAAGGGAAAAGAGGTGTGGGAGAGGTCGTAAATAACGAACGTCTAAAAACCTAGCGTCGGTAAGACTGACCACACTTCACCATGGAGTAACACCAAAACTAAACGTAAAGAGATTATTACTCACTACAACTCGTAGAAAAGTACACAAACAATCGGTAGGCATACAGAAGAAACCTCTTTACAGATAAATCAAGAAACCGGGTAAAAAACTAACCCAGCAAATAAAAAGACCTTAACTCGACGT